>CM072511.1:44230640-44480640 GCA_036898135.1 Oncomelania hupensis | reverse complement strand
AAATTGTTACCAACGGGAAATAAATATAATAAGTTCTTTTATGATTAAAAATGGGTTAGAACTTTCAAAAGAAAAAACTAATTTAATATTGTTTAGTAATGGACAAGAGCCTAGATTGCTTCCTAAAATCGTGATTGACAACACTGAACTTAAGTATGTGAAAGTAGTAAAATTTCTTGGAGTTTATCTTACAACAAAATTGAACTGGAAAAGGCACATTGATTATCTCACTCAAAAAGCACTTAAAATTTATAATCTTCTAAAAATAATCAGTAGAAAACCTTGGGGACAGGATTCAAAAACATTAATACATCTAGCTTGTTCTCTGATGAGATCTAAGTTAACGTATGGGCAAGAGGTTTACTTTTCGGCTCCGAAATCGTATTTAAAAAAGTTACAAAGCCTAGATAGCAAAGCTATAAAATTAGCTCTAGGATTATCAGTCCATACACGTACTGAAAAAGTCTATACATTAGCAGGGATACTGCCTTTACTTGATTGGAGAAAATTGGCTTGCGCAAAGTACATTGTGAGAGCAAAAGCAGTCCTGAATTATAATAAAGAAGAGATATTGTTAAGATCTGACACAGACTTCCCTAAACATGCAAAAAAAGTTTCTTCTTTTGAAACAATTGCAACATATACAAAAGATCTTATGCAAACTGTTCAAGAAGACTTCGTAGTTCTAGATCCAATTTCCTATACGTCTCCATTCCCACCGTGGGAACTTAAAACAGCCTATTTTGATATTCATTATTGTACAGAAAATAAATCTAATAATGCAGCCATACTGGCCACAAAGGCTCGAATACACCTAGAAAGCAAATATTATCAACATTTAAAAATTTATACAGATGGTTCTGTGCTAGAATCATCCGATGTAGGAGCGGCATATGTTATACCAGAATTCAATGTGAAAGAATCTTTTTATTTAGGTAAGGGGATTTCGATTTTCACTGCAGAATTAGTAGCAGTTTTAATGGCGCTAAGCAAAATTGAAAGTCTGTCAACAAATATTTTACAAATTGTTGTGTGTGTAGATTCAATGACCGTCCTGGAGGCTTTGCAATCAAACAAGTCTAAGGAAAGAAAAGAAATTGTTATTGAAATAAAGCATAAAATCAACAATTTAATTGCTAACGGAACAGATGTAAGTTTCTGCTGGATACCGTCACATAGTGGGTTTCTCTATAATGACTGGGCAGATAGGGGGGCAAAACAGGGTGCTTCAAATTTGAACTCCAAGGTTATTGCATTGAAGAAATCCCCTATAGAAATACAACATCATATTGAACAATTTTTACTTCGACAAATTATATTTGACACACATTTTGAAGAGCAGAGTAAAGTCTCAAGAGCTATTTCCTCAATGGCAAATCGAATATGGCTCAATGCAATAAGACCGAAATATTGTAAAAATGTTTTATGTGCCTGTGACAGACCTTTGTCTTTAGAACACATGTTGTTTGCATGCTCTACTATTGCCCCTATTTTACCGCTGGAGATGAACGACAAAACTTCCTTAAAAGAACTTAATTATCCTTTGTGTATTACCTTAGCGAAAATACTCTTTGATTCACCTGTTGCAAGATTAATATAATCGTTTAATTTTTATTTTATTTTATTTATTTATTTATTTATTATTATTATTATTATTATTATTATTATTATTATTATTATTATTATTATTATTATTATTATTATTATTATTTTAAATTTATTTCTTATTTCTTTCTTTCTTTATTTATTTATTTATTATTATTATTATTATTATTATTATTTTATTTTATTTTTATTTTATTTATTTATTTATTTATTTATTTATTTTTTTTTTTTTTTGTCTTATCATCTTGATGAATTAAGACAATAAAAATCAACATCGTTATAGCAAGTGACAGCCAAGGGAGGCAATCGGACAGCCTCCACATAGATATAATTAAAGAGTGCCGCCTCTTGTTGTTCATACACTCTTTGGGAATAGTTAATTTTAATTAACTGTTCAAAAATATTTAAACACAAAAGAAAACCAAAACGTGATGTCCCTGTCAACTGATTCAGTCGTAGTCTGTGTTCCACCAGGGCAACATGGAAATTGGCCCAAGCTTTCTCTTTTGTGGCACTACAGAATTTGGTAGGCACCACCAAGCAGTCATTCAGAAATCCAACTGCTGTCAGAACTTCATTTTTCTGGAAGAAGAAAAAAGAAGGAAAATAAAGTTTGTTTTTTTCTTATCAGCATTTCAGTAATTGGTGTTTTTTGAAAACAGAGAGAATGTTAACTCTATCAATTTAATTCTGGCTAACTTTAGATTATGTATTGTGTACATTTAATTGTTAATTTAGTTTAGAAAATGTAAACAATGCAAAGGAGTACTACATAATATATATGCACATAGGTTTAATAAGTGTGTTAGTTGTTTCGAGACTCCTGAATATTGACATTTATAGAAGAGCTGCTCAAAGCACTGGATCTAAATTGAACCACCCAAGGCATCAACAAGCTGTTTACGCAGATGGAATGCATGTGTGCACAAACTAAACCTCACTTTATACTCTCGTTCAAAGAAGTAAATAAAAGCAGTATATTGCTAATCCTAGATATAAATAAAATGCTTCAGTATGATTGTAGTGACACCTGTATTTATTTCATCGTTCTTATACAGCGCCTTTCCATCTCAACACCTGCTCAAGGCGCTGGTTGATACAGGATCTAACCCAAGCCGCCTGAGGCGCCCACCTGTAGGATTTGGGTGCATAGCCTGATGTCCAGATGACTGAGCTGTTAGCACAAACCAGGGCCACTGGGGTTGGGGAGAAAAGACCTAGTGCATGCTGGGTGTATTTGTGTAGCCAGCACTCACCCGTGTAGGACAAGAGCGTCAGGATCTTTAAAGTCCAGGCAATGGAATGCCTGAGTGCACAGACTAGGCCTCAGTTTATACGTGTATTGTCATAATAGGTCCCATATTTATTGATGTGTATACTGCAGGCTGTCGATGGGCTTTGAATCACTGCCTGCACAGGCTGTTACTGCCTTACATTTGAGCACACTGCATACACCACTGAATCAACTGCGCTCCCCACATGTATAATTATTATACTAATTTCTTCAGTATGGTGCTAATGACACATTAATATTTTATTATATTAATTGCTTCAGTAGGGTGCGAATGACACATGAATATTTTTATTATATTGCTTCAGTGTAGTGTGAATAACACATGGATATGCAATATATTAATACATGTTTTCAGTATGGTGCTAAAAAACATAAATATTTATTTACATTAATAATTTGTTCAGTGTGGTGCTAGTGACAGATGGCTATTTAATTTATAAATAATTTGTTCAATTTGGTGCTAGTTTGTGCTCGAATGTTTTTGTATACTTAGTGGAGAAATAGTAAATATGAGTAATACTTAAATTGGATGTTGTATTATTATGGCAACATTTGCATCTACATTATTTAACTTGTACTTTTCTGTCAATGAGCTGTGTTCTTTTATGTGTAGGCTATGTGCGAAAGAGAAAGAGACAGTGACAAAAATGTTAAAATCAAGCTGCTGGATAATCCAGTAATAAAACATACTGAAAAGGATTTTTGAATGCATTGTTTGGCTTTATCTCCTGTTATGTCTGGTTATTATAACCTACTCACACTATGTCAGAATGCATTGTTTGGCTCTCCTATTATTTCCGTTCATTATCTATTATCACCTATTCACACTATTTCAGAAAACAGAAAAGATATTCTAAAAGCAGAACTTTCACAACTTAGATTTGCAAGGTTATTGTTTAAATCAAACATATATCTTGTGATAGAATTGACATTCAAGTTTATATAATTATTATCTCTTCCTCTTTATTCTTAGGTGAAATGACTTTCCCCCTTGTCAAACAAAAACAAAGCAACAAATATGAGAGACAAAAGACAATATAATTGTAAATAAATACAAATAATAATAAATAATGTAAATAAATCTATTTCTTCACTTTTAATGCATTTCTTTCAACGTCACGAGCGGAAACTCATTCAATAGATGCATGTATTGTCAGTAAATGGAAAATTTACCATAAGGGGTCTGTATTAAAACACAAATGATGCAGTGTTTGTAACACGTGTGTGCAGACGGAATACGATTTTGTTTATAAATCCATAAATGCAAATATACATGAGTAAATAAAATCAAGTGGAAACCAAATGCAGCTGTTAATCTGTAAATGGCTTAATCACACCAGGGAATGACCTATTTATGTCTTTGAAAATATTCGCACACAAATGTAACAACAAACAAATACAGGAAGAAATTATAACCATTTGAACAATGAAACACGCTTATGAACTGCTAACCTGAAAGCAAAAAGGCATTTTATACTGATACCCCCGTTGGGGTGCCGGGGGTTTCAGTATAAATAGTATCCCCACTTTCTGGAAATTTAGTGCTTTAAATTCCCACTGTCGCTGTCTTTCTCATTTGCTCTTTCTCATTCCTGCTCTGTTCTATCAATCTGCTATACTATCGTCTTCTTCGCTGGACCAGTCTCCTGCCTTTTTTCTTGAAAACTCTTCCGGGACAAGACCCCTAATCAGGGCTGAGATTTAGCAAGCCAGGCTAAGGAGCCAGCCGGGCTCCTAACCTGGGAACTTGAAGTTGCCAAAATATTTCTCAGGTTGCCAGACCCCTTGATTGAAAGCACGGTCATTTTTTTTAAAACTGTATAACTATTGCAGCTAATAAACAAGATAAATTTCAACAACAACACTGTTTCATTTTTTAAAACAAGCACTGTATAATTTATTCATCATCGACACCCTCCTCCTCAATGTTCCAAAACTTGAAGGAGCTTGGGTGTGCCTTCTTCAGCTGTTTTTTTTCTTCTTCGGACTTTTTTTTGTTTTGCTGGAGGCTCCGAGACACCGCTTAAAAAGCGCCACATCGTTCGAGATTGACAAAAGACTGAGAATGGGGAATATCGAAAATACGGCAAGTCTCGCGTGACTCATCAAGGAAGTCAGAGACTCGTTCCGATACACGCAAGGAAGCAAGAAGGCTAGGATCTCGCAGGGCAGTAGCGTTTCGCGGCGAGGGAAAGAAGAAAGTCTCGCGAGAAAAGGCTATTTTTACTTCGCAAATCCCTCGCTTTGCTAGCGTTACCTAACTTCCTAGCATGCATCGGAACGGGTCTCCGGTGCTGACTGCAGAAGCGGTTGGCGCGTGTTTTGTTTTACATTGCAAGTCAAAAGTCCGTGTACAGGTACAGAATCTCTACCACTGGCGGTATTTTCAAGTCGCCAGCCGGGCGAATGGTACCCCAAATCGAGCTCGCCACACACTATTTTTAGGGGCCATTGGCGAGTTGGCGAACGTTAAAGCTCAGCCCTGCTAATGTGCATGAGGTCTGTTGAATCAGCTTGGGAATATTGGACGCTTTCTGCCAGGTGGTCACTAGGGCTTCCTATGATGTTATTATTTAGCAATGTAGGCATTTTATATGTATGTGTTTTGTTGATAATTTATAATGATGTTTGTATTCTATTTTGTTTTTGTAAACGGGGGTTCGATAAGTTGGGGTGAAGCCTCAGCCGTCCCCTGCGTGGGATGTCTTTATTGTAAAGTGACTGGCTGGTGGAGGGCATTCAGTTTTCCCACTAGGGTTGTTTCAGCAGATCTTTTATGCTGATTGGGGGTTGTCCGGTCCTGATTTGGCTCGGAAGAGTCCGCTGGACCTAAAGCAACAATTATGTAATGTAATGTAATGTAATTTTATACTGAAACAAAACTAATTCAAAGCATGAATAATAATAATTAAAACGCACCTCATTGGCAAAATGAACACCATCCACAACAAAACAAAGCCTTCAACCCACAAAGAAAAATCAACATCTACATGGCAACAACAATACAAACAGGCATACTCTACCTCTCAGAGTCAGAATGAAAGAAAAACAACAGAATACAAACAAAACTTGAAATGTTTGTCCATACTGCAGAACAGAACAAAAGCAAGTCTAAATCAATCTTGTTATTAACACTATCAATACTTGATATCAATATTCTTGAAAAACTGCTGTTTAACAGTCGAATAATTGGGGTTGATCGCTTGTTCGCTGCAAACTTTTTCAATAATGTCATATGTCACCTGTCAGAAGACAATAATAATACATAGTGCATTATTATTTTTATTTCAGCAGCCGGGTATTCTAACTACCTTTCTTGTCATAGCTAAATTTACTTTCACCTTTATCAGGTAGCAGTGATAGTTCTTGGTGGTGGTGGTGGTGGTGATGATGATGATGATGATGATGATGATGATGATGATGATGATGGTGTTTAGTTGCATGGGGCTACCCGCTGCACATGCTAGCTACATGTTCGGGGTAATACACTGGGGTGCGGGAACAGTTAGAGTAGGGACATACAGCAAGGGAAAAAAACCCAGCAGAGGCTAACTTACCTCTTTCCGGCTTATCGCTTGCAGATGAGCCCTCGAAGCTGCCAGGTGATACAGATGCAGAGCATCTCTGAAAAAAAAAAGAAAAAAAAAGAAACGTGTACTTAGACAGTACACCAACACGGCAACAGCATCTGTGCAAAACAAACGTAGACCTACTTTTTTTCTTCTTCGGTCTTGCGCTTTCAAAACTGCTTGCTGACTGCCTGTAAAGTTTATATCGTACCTTGTAAACTAAAAGAAATAAGTCAAAAACAACGATAGATTAAATATATTCACTACTAAAGTTACAAATGTATCATGAAAATGTCCATGATAAGAAATGACTACAATCTAGATCTCTGCCTTGCCGCCCGCAAGTGACAATGACTAGGTATTACGGACGAAAATTGTATTTTGGTTCAGGATGTTTTATTTTGTTTTTATTATATAGTACAAACCTTTAGAAGATTAAAAAAAAAATTTAAATTGTTAAAATCGGTCAATATTAAGGCACTCATTTAACTGTTCAAAGTGGGTAACCCTCACAGAAAAATAAAACGCGTTTTTCCCAAAAGTGGCTCAAGTGTCTAAAATTAATACAAAGTGCATAAAAAGGCACTGTATTTACACAACAAAATGCAGAACCCTCTAGTATGCTCAGAAAACAAAAAGTTTTGCCAGTTTTAGCAGAATATACGAAAATAAATATGCATTTATATATATTCATAATTCATATTAATTAATTGTTCGACAATATATGAAGATCTTTTTGGGAGTTATGGAGTAAAATACAATTTAAAAAATAATACATTGAAAGCCTAAATTGTGTTTAAGAGTTAGAACTTGTGACTTGTAGACAATCAAGGGACATTAACCCACTTACAAACCTAGTATTACTACTGCCGTGCTGATGTAGGCCTACAAGAATAACTACTAGTAGTAGGCCTAACTCACTGGAGAATTAATTATGCAAAACGAAGACCTTGTAAGACCTTGCAATATTCACAGAAATAAACATAAAAGAAGAAAGAACATTGTTTTGCAAACAAAACTCACCCCTGGAGTTGACATAACTTCATAACTTAAAGTGAAACGCATGAGTTCTAATCTGAATGCGTGTGTGCAAAGCCGTGACAACGATCGAAAACAACATGGCGGCGACTCGGAAGAGGCGGAACCATTCGTCGTGTGGTCTTGAATTTTGTATAATTTGAAAGGCTTTACGCTCAAAAAGGTTATTTTTTGCTGTTGTATTATTTAAAAGACACATCAGGTTACCTAATAAAACACAAATTACAGCCAAGCAATTTTTATAAAGGACACACAAAAAAATGCCGACGAAACCGGAAGAGGCGTAACTATTGGTCATGGGGACTTTAATTTTTTAAATTTTGAAAGGCTTTACGCGCAGAAAGTGTACTTTTTTTTTGTTGTATTAATTTAAAAAAAAAATCAGGTTACATAATAAAACATAAATTACAGGCAAGCAAATTTTATAAAGAAAAAAATATTATTTTTCGAAGTTGAAGCTGCTCCCCCCAAAAAGGTAGTTGCTCTGCTGCGCCAATGTCTCCCCTTTCGTTATTGGTCATTTGTTTTTAGAAAGAACCACTATACATAGCCGTTTGAGACCGTAATCTGCAGGTATCAGCGGTAAAATTAGAGTTGGAGTTAGGTTTCCCGGAAATCTCGATCCGCTCGGAAGAGTTACCTTCTCTTGCATCCGTAATACCTAGGTATAATACCTATGATGAGTGAATGACAATGGCGGTCTCTCCGATATCGGCTATTTGCACAGTCGAAAACATAGGTTTCACATTGCAAAATAGATGAAGAACATTAGATCTAGTACTTACACTTTTCTTCTTCGTTAGTACATAGAAATTTAGAAAGGAAAAAGTATCTACATGCCTCAACAAGGTCATCTAATTGGTCCATGGTTTGTACTTCCTTGATAGGGACATAAGACTTTCTGCAACCGGAAGTTTCGAACACAAGGGCAAACCCACCTGACTTGGCTGCAAACTCCCTTAGTCATAGAAAGAAGGAGACATGTGTAACGCACGGGTTTTCTTAAATTATACTTATATATGTGGAATTATTAAACAGCTAAAGAAATGTAATAACTATTGTGTTTGCGAAGTGAGTGTGTGTCTGACTTACTCTGTATGGTGCATGCTCTCTCTGTTTACTTTGCTCTCAGACACTCATCAATCACTCACAAAACAAAACCACTCCTTTATATATGATTTCCACGCTCTCCCTATTCTATTAAATATTAACTAACTTTAAGCACATGAATTATTATCCAGGAGTCAGAACGTATCACTTCCAATCACTTGACTTACAAAATTATTCACACCAACCGCACTTCACCACAACTCATTCCAAGTCACAATTACACAAATAAATTAATTATAAACATTGTTTAACCTCCTCACCTCCAACTATCACCACTATTACACACTTCGGTTGTCTGTCTTACAACCCCACATCAGTTTAACACATATAATCTCCCCTTCTCCAACATCACCTCCAACGTCAATATAATTCCAATGTTCGTTTCGCACTGTCACTCAATTATACTTTAGAAATCTCCCCTTCCATGACACAATGCACAATACTCTTATCACTCCAGTCCGCATAGTCAATCACATAAGTCCACTCTGTCAATCGTCTTTCACTTGATCAATATTGGCGACACATGTCACCATCACACTTCTTCAATCCAGAGTACCGACTATCTGTGATACCAGCTTTCAAGACTGTCATCCAAGTTATACACACATGTGTCGATGTGTATATCACACTTTCTCTAAATATATATAGGTACTCACACCACGATGATTTGGCTGAAAATTAACAAGTTGTAGTCGCTGTCTTCCAGTCGACCTCATGCATCAGCATCCATTATCAGCATACAAGATGTCACCATACCATACGTCGGTATACAGTGCATCAGCAACAGCCATCACTCCATCATCGTCATTAGCATCAACATCAACATCTGGGTTGTCTTCCGTGACAGCCCCAGCTCAGCGGCTGAACATACAATAACAACATTGTCTGAGACTACTTATTTAAACTAAATATCATTCCTCTCCTCCTCTTTCTTCTGTTACCTTGTGAATAGTAATTTCTCCTTCTGCTCACCATTTTCCAATATTTTTCCACTTCCGTCACAATATACTATCCATACACCTTCGTTCAAAATTCACAATAAACAATAATAATATTTCTCTCTATCAACAACCACCATCGCACATACCTTTTCTCATTGACAAATCTTCAACCAGTACAAACCAGCAAACAGCTCACTAGTTCGTTCACATCCTTATTTCGTTCAAAATATTACAATTCTTCCTTCAAAACATTACAATGGCACATCAAAAAATTGTTTTACAAATACCTGCTTCATGCAGCAATACGAGAGAACCACATGCAGTTCGGACGATCAAACCATGCTTCTAATCCGCCATGATAGAAAACCTTGTTGAACAAGTCCACTACAATGTGTCTGCTACGTAATACAATTACACCACTGCCCTCCTCAAAACACAGAATAGGAGTGCCTAAACTAACAACATTCCCGCTCAAACACCACGTCATTTCACTGCTAGTCATTGATTGGATCAATCATACTATTTCATCCAATCATAATAAAGTTTATTTCATACTCCTTCCATACCACTAGGCCTATGCCTCTCTCTACCCAACTGCCGTTCTCTACAACATGTTTCCATTGGTTTGTACTTCCATGTCCAAACATAGCCACTTTAAAGTCCAACTTGAAAACTCATCTCTTCCTTTAAAATGTCTGATCTCGCCTCCCATCACCAACATTATTCCTTCTTTTTTGAATACAGAATCTTTATTGCCCCCACAAACACCTGCAAGGAAATTCTTGCAGTGTCCATCTGCTTATACAATCTCAAGCAATAAAACCGTAACAACACTAAACTGAAAATAAATAATAATGATGATGATATCTAGTGATTAAGATCACACATACACACACCAATACACACACACGCGTACTATCACACACACACTCTCACATATTTATAGATATCTATACATACATATACACACATATATATACACACATACATACACACACACACACACACACACATATATATATATATATATATATATATATATATATATATATATATATATATATATATATATATATATATATATATATATATATATAAACTAACAATAATTTTGAAACGGATTGTCAAAAAGGAAGCACAGCCTGCCGCCACCTCTATTATCTCAAATTTTTCAAGTGGGCGCCTGTACTATGATGGCTGCTGAAGGAGGTACAGCACGTGGCCCTGAAAATGCTATTGTGACTCAGATTGCTGGAGTATTTGAATGGTGTTGTAGGCCTACTAGAAACAAAGGGCTGCAGATAGTATGGAACGGTGCAATGCGTTAATACTGTGATAGCATGAAATTATACACTTCATGGATGTATAGTTTTCTGCCATCGCACGGACTGAGCCAAAACAAAAGAGAGCAGCGGTAAGTGGGTCAATGCATCCCTTTTCACTGTATCACGAAGATTGATATTTTGCTTTCCAAAAAACCTATTGTTATTGTACAGTGTTTCACTCCTAAATTAATTCAAGAGATTCAGAATAACAAAACTAATTATACTATTTAAAACTAGTCTAACATATAAGTGTAATAATTACATAATCACAAATTAAAATCTAAATTACATTTCAGTGGCATCTCAATATAGTCTGTCTGTCTGTCTCTCTCTCTCTCTCTCTCTCTCTCTCTCTCTCTCTCTCTCTCTCTCTCTCTCTCTCTCGCCCCTCCCTCTCCACCTCTCTGTCTTTTCCCTCTCTAATGTACTTTTGTCAACCTAGATCTAATTCTCTCATTCATGAAGTCTTCTAAATATATAATGTACATTTCCTCACCCCATTCCATTTAATTAAATATATTAATATATAACATATAATGCATGCCTTAGACTAAGTTACATTATAAAATAAGATATTATTTCAAAGTTATAGCAAATTACATTAAAAAGCAAACCATTTTCATTAGGTAAATTAACGTCCCCGGACACATTGCGAATAGGGGACAATAATAGCAAACCAATAAATGTACATTAGCATTATAATGGACACATTTACATAATAAAAGACCATTGACTTCAAGCATAGTACAATAGGATTCATACCACCGCCTTCACACCGCACGCCCCCATGCATCCCCCATCACTCCTTAGCTGCTCTCCATTTTATTCTTTTTATTTTAACAACTTTATTAGGATCACCGATGTGAAATTCGGGCACTTTCATTTTCGAAAGCACAGCAGCCCCAAGTGAAGCGCTGTACCCAAGGTACATGCTGGGTGTGTTCTTGTCACCTACACTCACCCGTCTAGGACATGAGCGTCAGGATCTTTAAAGTCCGTTATGATGGAATGCATGCGACACAGACTAGACCTCGGTTTATACTCTCATCCGAAGGAATAGGAAACGGGAGTAAAGTGTCTTTCCCAAGGACACAACACAATGCCCCGAACTCGGCTCGAACTCGGGACCTTCAAATACGCAAGCCAACGCCCTAACTCCTCCTTCCTCTCTCTCCCTCGTCTTTTATATTGTACTTGTAAATATTCTTTTTCATGCTTGTATTAAGTCTTTGCATACTTTGTTAGACTAGTGTCTCGTTTTTGTTTCACTTCTTGTGTTTCGTATATATTTCGATATTTACGGTAGATATAAATGCGTGAGAACTGCGCTTTGAACTGATGTCATTAGGAAAAAAGCGCTATATAAATATCCTCATTATTATTTTATTATTAATCAACTGTTAAGCCACTTCAGTATAGAAGAAATTATCTTTTTGGCCGCCTGTGCTGTGGACTGGGCTTTCCGCGTCAGAAATAGCACACAAACTGCGACGAACCGAGCCATTTCTTTGTGGGTCAACCAGCACACCACTGGTTCTGAAACGAGAAAGGATAGCTATAAAAACAGAAAGGCATAAAGCCGAACGAACGAACAACGCCCCATGCAGAGGAGATGTGACGGGTTTAAATTCTGTGTAGTTGCTAGTTCTACTTCTAGACATTGTTATGTATTTATAACGGAAGAGTTTCCTTGTAAACTCGTCAGTATTTCTTCTGTGAATGAAAGTAGCTGTGGTGTTTTATGTTTACATTCTCAGCAGCATAGGCCTACCAAAATGGAGGAATAGCATTCGTAGCGCTACACGTTCTCGCTCTTTTTTAGTACTGTGATATGACGGAAGGAGCTGTGATATTGAGAAAGTCTCTGTTCATTTAAACTCCTGATACATGTGCCATTATAGGGTCGAAAGATTCAATACTCGCATCAATACCACTATGACTATCTGCACACAGCAGTAATAGCAGTCTCGAGTGTTCAACGCTGATGTCGGTGTTTGAACATAGTATTTTCTGGGTAGCCTATATAGTGTGGTTAAGGTAGAACAATCAAGATTATTTACGGTTTCTGGATCATCATACACGAGTGTGAGTTCTTTTGTTTATGTGTATGTAACTTAGAGTTTGTTGTTGGCAAAGGGTGAAGTGGGGGGTGGGAGAAAATGCGGGGTAGTGAGTGTGTGTATGTACGTGTGTGTGCGTGTGTTTGTGTGTGCGTGTGTGTGCTTGTGTGGGTGTGTTATAGAATAATAGAGTTCTGTAATATTTTATTATGAATTTCATGAGTAAATTATTATTATTCGCAATTTTTGTTTATCACTAACTTTATCAAACTTCCTTCTGTAATTGAGGACAATCAATCATCTTGGGTCTTATATATATATAATACAGTAGAATGATTAGTGCAGTATTATGTGAAATGCCTTTGGTTGTACCTCAGTTTTGTTCCCAGTACATCAAGTCTTTCTACGTTTTTAGGCTTCCTTTAGCGCATTTCGAAAATGTTGAAATCATTAATTATGTACGTCATTGCAATTCAATTTCTCTGTTGAGATAATACACTATTCCTGTTCCTGTTAGGAGTCAGTTTATTTGTGTCCCGGTCTGTTTTCTCAGGAATGTATCATATCAAGTGATGGTTTAATGTACAACCTAAGCCAATACATAGACCACTTCAGGATGATGAAGTCAGCGACCTTTTCTGTTTTGCAAGAGGAACATTTATAATAAATATTTTTGTTTAGTTTTACTGATTTTCAACCCGGAAAGCTGTTGAATGAACGGGATGAATTTTAGACACATAGGCCTATATGATGATCCAGCTAGTCCCCCCCCCCATTCCCCCTACTTTTCTTCCCAGTACTCTATAGGTATTTAATTAAGCCGAGATAAAAGTTATTTCTTGACAATATTATAGCTATGTAATTACTAGGTCAAGTACAGAATGTGGGTGACTGAACTAAGTGACTTAGTGATGTATGTACCACGATGTAATTTCTCAGTCAATGAGATTAATAACGTATTCGGAAGTCGTACACATCAACTGACCACTTGGCGGTCGTTCAACTCTTACATTGTAATCAGTAACTAAGGGAACCAGTAGGCCTACAGTGACCTAACTCTGTCACAACCGCGTGACCTTTCTGTTGCAGCGTAATAACTAGTATAAACAGGCAGGGTACTGCATGGACGTTACGGTAAATAAACGCTTCCGCACGTAACCAATACAGAATATCGGAGCCTTGTGAGGTATACACGCTAATGCACACCGTATGCCTCCAGCAGTCTCATATACCCAAGGTATGCATTCTTTTCTTTTTCTTTCCTCGTGATCATCATTGAGTTGGTTATATGGGACAGAGATGAGGTGCACTTATTTTTTTTACATATTCTTTTTAGTATGTAAAATCTGTATTTATGATAAATCAGTAGACCCTTTGCGTAATTTACCTTAATGTGCATACACTGACTGACAGTGGTTTTGACGCGTGACTCTAGTGTAGATTCCTGTTTTGTATTGTGTTCGACTTCTCAGTCTCTGTTTTACCTATCTTCTTTAGCCTATAATTCGTCCGTTAACTGTAAGGATTTACCACTATTCATTCACAACGCGAAGTTTTTCTCGTTGTCATTTATCCCCTTTCCAACAAGTATCCTATCCTATCCCGTAACTCGTAGGTCGTTGGGGCACCACAGATGATCGTTTAACCAGCTTACTCCATCTTTCTCTGTCCTCAGCAACCCTCATGGCTTCGCTCAGTGTCAAGCCAGTCCATTCTCGAATGTTGTCCTCCCACTTCTTTTTTGGTCTCCCTCTTCTTCTGCCTCCTTGAAACGTGCCTTGCAGGATGGACTTTGCAAGGTCTGATGCTCTGATGACGTGACCATACCATCGGAGTTTCCGTTTCTTCACCTCTGTGACCATGTCATCGTGTTGTCCAATGGCTTGTGTGATGGTCTGTCGGACTTCGTAGTTGGTGATGTACTGGATATACATGTAGGAAACAGCTCATCTCCATGCTTTGTATTCTTCTTTATAGACCTGGTGTGAGTGTCCATGTCGTTCAAGCGTATAGGACGATGGAGATGACAAGGGAGCGCAGCAACCTTACCTTGGAGTATAGACTGATGGTCCTGTCTTTCCAAATGGGTTTCCACCTCGTCCGGGCAGCAGTTGTTTGTGCGATTCTAGAGAGGACTCCCTGTCGGAACCCATTGTCTGATACAATGGCTCCTAAATATGTGATGCTATGCTGACGGTGCCTTGGTGATCTGCAAGGGCATAGACATGATGCGCTCTAGGAAGATGTTGAAGAGTGTTGGAGAGAGTGAGCATCCTTGAAGCACGCCGATTGTGTACTAGTTCCCGATGGCGCTCTTGTGGAGGATTGCACTGGTAGCCTTGTCATACAGGCTTTTGATGACTTCAATAATTTTAGCTTATGTTGCACACTCTCATGGTTGGCCATATGGTTGCCAGATTCGGTCAAACGGGTTCTTGAAGTGTACAAACACATATGTTGTTGGTGCTGTACATGTAGGTATTTCTCGCAGATTATTCTAAGTTTGAAAATCTGTTCATTGGTACTTCGCCCTGCCCTGAATCCTGCTTGTTCTTCAGCTATCATTTGTTCAGCTTGGGGTTTCAACCTGATGAGTATTATTTTCAGGAGGTATTGATGGGGTTGCTGATGGTGCGGTAATTTTCACACTCCTGAAGGTTACCCCCTTTTGAGAAGAGTGATGACAAGCGACTGGGTCCATGGTCCTCTCTAGGAAGATGTTGAAGAGTGTTGTAGGCCACTTTCCTCTCTGCCAGATCTTGTTACAGATAATGGTGAATGCGTCAATCATCGCTTCTCCACCTGCTTGAAGCAGTTCCGCGGGTATGTTGTCCACTCCCGTTGACTTCCCCTTCTTCAGCGATTGCACTGCTGCCTCAACTTCTTCTCGGAGATTTGGGAGGATTTCTTCTCCTTCTCTGTTCTCAGGACATGCTAGAACTGATGGGTCTCCGTTTGGTGTGTGGTTGTAAATGTCAGAGCAGTACTCTGTCCATCTGTCCAAGACTTCTTTTTCTTCTGTAAGGCATATGCCAGACTTGCTTTGACTGTTTAACACTTGTCATCCGCTTCATAGTCTGGCAGGCTTTCTTGCTGTTGTTCTTGTTCAGACTGTTCTCTATTTCCTGGCATTGATCTTCTACTTCCGGCTTTAGGAGGCTAGCCGAGGATGAGGAAGAAGTGGGACCAGATTGAGTAGAAGTGAAACGACGAACAAGAGTTAGCACAAACATCTACTTTTCTTTCAGACAGGTGAAAGTTTTATTAATTTAATTAATACAAGTGTCAAAATGTTTGGGTCCAACCAAGCAATACAATTAAACAGGCAATGGTTCTTTGGATAAAAGCAAATGTAAGACTTTTTCATGTAACATTTTACTTTTATTAAGATTTTTTTTAGTAGCCCCCGTTGGGGTGCCGGGGGTTTCAGTATAAATAGTATCCCCACTTTCTGGAAATTTAGTGCTTTAAATTCCCACTGTCGCTGTCTCACTCATTTGCTCTTTCTCATTCCTGCTCTGTTCTATCAATCTGCTATACTATTTTCTTCTTCACTAAACCAGTCATCTACCTTTTTTCTTGAAAACTCTTCCGGGACAAGACTCCTTATTTGTGTATGAGGTCTGTTGGATCAGCTTGGTTGGGAATATTGGACGCTTTCTGCCAGGTGGTCACTAGGGCTTCCTATGATGTTATTATTTAGCAATGTTGGCTATATGTATATGTTTTGTTGATAATTTATAATGATGTTTGTATTCTATTTTGTTTTTGTAAACGGGTGTTCGATAAATTAGAGTATAGCCTCAGCGTCCCCTGCGTGGGATGTCTTTATTGTAAAGTGACTGGCTGGTGGAGAGCTTTCAGTTTTACCACTAGAGTTGTTTCGGCAGATCTTTTATGCGGATCAGGGGTTGTCCGGTCCTGATTTGGCTCGGAAGAGTCCGCTGGACCTAAAGCAATAATCATGTAATGTTTAAGTATGCTTCTTGTTCCTATCTTCTTCTTATTATGCTATTCTCCTCGTCCTCCTCCTCCTCCTCATTATCATTATCATCATCATCATCATCATCATCATCATCATCATCATCATCATCATCATCATCATCATCATCATCGCAGCATGTGCCTATGATCACGCAAGTTCACACCACGTCAAGGGTTTTCGTCATAAAGAGATGATGTCATAAGACAATTAAAATTGTCCTCATAAAGGTCCAGAGGTTTGGTAAAATATTGTGACCACAGGCGAACATGGTGGGGAATTATGTTTGGTGCAGGCAAGCTCAACAGCATAAAGCATGTTTTCATTTATAGTCATCATCGTCGTCGTCGTCCTTCTTCTTCTTCTTCTTCTTCTTCTTCTTCTTCTTCTTCTTCTTCTTCTTCTTCTTCTTCTTCTTGACCAACCACAGGCTCTGAAGTCTTTTCTTTCGTCTTTGTAAACTCGTGGGCCTGCTACATACGTACGTAGTATGTATAGTATGTAATTGAGGCCTACGAAAGACGAGACTTCCCAGCCTGTGGACCAACACAACCACCATCTTCTGCTACGCCTCTTCCTTCTCCTCCTCCTCCTCCTCATTCTTTGAAGGCTGTGACGTGTAATACTGATAGTATAAAGCGAGCGTGTATAGTGTCAGAACATTACTATTCTTTTCTTCTACATAGCAGCTATCCCGTAACTCGAAAGTCGTTGGGGCACCACAGATGATCGTTTAACGATCTTTCTATGTCCTCAGCAAACCTGATGGCTTCGCTCAGTGTCAAGCCAGACCATTCTCGAATGTTGTCCCTCCCACCTCTTTTTCTGTCTCCCTCTTCTTCTGCCTCCTTGCACCGTGCCTTGCAGGATGGTCTTTGCAAGGCCTGATGCTCTGGTGACGTAGCCATACCATCGGAGTTTCCGTGTCTTCACTACTGTGAGCATGTCATAGTGTTGTCCAATGGCTCGTGTGATGGTCTGTCAGACTTCGTTGTTGGTGATATGCTGGGTATAGGATATGCACATAATCTCCATGCTTTGTATTGTTCGTTATAGATCTGCTGGGAGAGCACTTGTTTCGCAAGAGTAGCCTATAAGAAGATGGAGATGACAAGGGAGCGAAGCAGCCTTACCTTGGAGTGTAGACTGATGGCCCAAATGGGTTTCAACCTTCTCAGGGCAGCAATTGTTTGTGCGATCCTGGCTCCTAAATATTTGAAGCTATGCACTGTTTAAGGATTGGCCTTGGACTTTGATGTCCATGTTGATGCCATTGGTGTTGTTGGTCATCATTTTGGTCTTCTCTGCACTTTTTTCCATTCCAAAGATTTGGAGGTGGTGTCAAGCCTCTGTACCCGCTGTTCAAGTTCTTGTTCCTCTCCAGCCAATCCATCGCAGATTATTCTGAGTTTGAAAATCTGCTCAGCGGGCGACGACCGATCCGGTATGGAGTGGGTGCTTCTTTTCATCTTAAGGTGTGTCATGGGCAAGAAACATTTGGCAGTGCCCAATCCTCTCCAGTCTGTTTGTCACAGCCGAAATCCACGAATACAGTGTGGCTCAACCGGGCCCCAAGCATGTGGTCGTTGAACCTAAGTAACGTGAGGTTCCTCAGCCCTGACCGGGGACTTCTGTGTAGAAGAATTTCGTCCAGCGATGCCATGCTGACATTACCCCTGTTAGTCACCTCTTGCAACACGCGGGAAACGTTGGGTCTATTCTAAGTGCCCGAACCCACAGGACATAATTTCACAGTATCTAGTATATTTTGAAGGAAAAAATGTAACTATATAATTATATCTAAAACATTTTTTGGGGGGTGGGTGGGTGGGGATGGGGGGTGGGTGGGGGGGCATGACCGAAAATGTATTGTTTCAGTGTGATCTTTCGAATAAATAAATTCTTAAGGTTTATGTATAATGCCTGTCTTCTTAGGATCATCGTCATTATGGCGACTACTAGAAGTCAAGCAGCGAAGGATGTTGCCACAGAAGGTGCAACTTTGATTAAAGCTATTGCTAAACCAGTGGATCATAGTCAGAAAATCGGTTGTGTGTGCAACGCCATTACAGTGAAATTCATCGTCACCATCATCAGTTGCTTCCTTATGACCTGCACCCTGGGAATGTCCTACACGTTTGGTACGTCCTTTTTTTGTATCTTTTTTTTTTTTAAATACAAAACTTGCAGCTTTTCTTATAAACTGACATAAATAGTATAAGCATTCGACCATCCTGTTCATGCGTCGACACTTTAACCTCATAGAGAAGGAAAGTAGTTTTGACATCTGAATATTAGAGTTTAAAATACGCCAGACAAGACTAGTTGAAAAACAAAACATCCTCACTAAATACAGTATTCCCCAGTCGTCCCAAGATGAATGAGAGTACCAGTTTACACTAGGGTGATAAAACGTTTGTGTAGAAGACAAATAATGTAGGTGTCTCGTCTAAAGAGGTGAGACTGTATTTTATTAACAGCCCCTGGATATAATATCCTGGCCTTATTAGATTAGGTGCTGTCATCGGGGTAATGATGGAATGGTTTCAATTTTGTGGCCAAAGGTTTGAATTTGTGGATTTTATGCCGTTGAATGCAGAAGGCCATTTCGCGGTGTTCTTATCTCGTCAGTGTATCAGTTGGTCTTGCTGATAATTAATCGAATGACTGATTTTTCAAAGCATAAGAAGACACCTGAATGAAGTCCTCAGAAAAAAACACATCTTTGTCAGTTGTGTGAAAAAAACAGTTTCCACAATGTGGCTGGTTGGCAGCCGAGATGGGAAGGAACCTGAGTTTTTGACAGAGAATTATTGGCCTAAAATAGCTCTTAAATGAAGGGGTTTGCAGTTTTGGTGGTTTGGAACAAGATTTTGTATAGAGAGTGACTGCTGGCGAATTGATGAAGGCGGACAAAAGTTTGTGTAGAACATTAATGATATAGGTGTATCGCTTAAAGAGTGGGGCTGGATTGTATCAATTGACAGCACCATGGAAATAAGCTCCTCCTTCCCTATAGTCTATTTGCCCGTTCTAACTCTTACTGAACTACACATCTTCTCTCTGGACCGTTCTAGTCTCGTCCCTCGTTCTATCTCTGCCTCTTTCTATCTGTGATTATTGTTATTGACTGTGATTATTGTTATTGTTGTTATTAACAGTAGTGGTGGTGTGTATTCATGTGTGTGCATGAGTGTTTGTAGGAGTGGTTGTAAAAGTATTGTTTTGCTTTGTTTTGTTTATTTTTGCTATAATAAACCTGCATGTGGAGGAAAATTTGTAGGTTGAAGCATTTATTACTTACCTCTTTGTAGCTTGACTCTTTTATTATCAGCTGGATCCAGCGTGATTCTATGTAATTTACTTTTAGAGCAATAGATTTTAGTCTAGTTTTTAAGAGATTCATATGCATAACCATACTTAGTCTTAACTAGGTTAGAAGGGACGTCATTACTGGTCCTGCCACAGGCCAGTGACAGTCTGCATTAAATACTGTACCGGTAACTTTTTAACTTTTGGTGTGTGTGGGTGTGTGCGTGTGGGTGTGTGTGTGCGTGTGTGTGTGTGCGTGTGTGTGTGTAGGTGGGTGTTTTGTGTTGGGGGTTAGAAAGTAGGATGCATGACTTTTATTATTTGATAAGCTACATTCATGTTGTGTACAACTGCTTTTCTGTTCTTTGGGGTGTATTGTTTTAATCCCTGAAGTCTTTTGTGTTTTATTGCTTTTGTGCCGTTGTGTTGATGAAGTGTACGCCGCATACACATTTCCTTATGGTTTCATGGGGACAATAAAGATTCTGATTCTGATTCTGATATCTCTGCCTCTTTCTATCTCTCCCGAATCCTTAAACCTGCACCCGTTCTTATTATTTTCATCCCAGGGGCAGTTCGGTTCTAAAAACTCTACTGTTGGTCCTAACAATAGTCCTTCCCTCCTCCTTCTTGTCGATCAAACCTTGAGACCCATCTCGGCCATCTGTGATGGTATTTCTATCTCCTAACGTCTCTTTAACCTCCTTTTCTTTACTAGAGTCATAACTTAGATCTCTACTAAATAATTGACCCCTTCTATAAGGCACTTAATCAAACAATAAGCATAACTATCTGCATGGTGTTGACGTCCTCTTCCGAGGAGGTCTGGTCATTAACAGGGAGATATAATTCTACGCTCCAACTTTGACCCTGACCTCGTGAACTCCTGGACCGATAGCGGTACCGAGTCTGGCGTTACAACCCTTGTTGACAAAAAGTTAAAACAAAACTTTCCAAATGCTATCTTAGCTCGTCAATCCCTCGGTTATTCGCTCTGACAGACGGGGAAACAAGCCATCCCAAGATCACACACATATACCGAAAATGAACATGAACCCATTCTCTTAAAAGATACATTATAGGGTTACAGAGAGAATACAGAATATGAACCAAATCAAATACATTCACTATAACAAAAATGGTTTCCACACATATTCATAGCATGCAAAATGATTACATTAGACAATATACCAAACCAATGAAAACAACAATTCAAGCGCCTATTAAAATGTACATACCTAAAGAAAGGATATTTACTACTGGTTACAAGATTCTATAACCTTATTAGCTGACCGTACCTCTTCAATCATAGTTATTATCTATATATATTCAAGTTTATGCAGGGAATTCATAAAATTAGAGTCTAAATGCGAACATAGAAACAACATTGTTTGTATGGACTATCAGTCTGTCATCTTAAATTTGCAATAACATAAACCTTCCATATCCTGCAGTAGTAGCAGATATGCTGTAAATTGCCAGGTGCTTGTTATCATCCGTTGTAGCTGTTAATCTTCTAACTGGCTTAATCTTTTAACGCTGAAAGGCAAAACATGCTACCGCCAATGTCCACTCTGCCTGATAGCACACATTATCATTAGTCAGGTATCACCTACCCGCAAGATCCAGTAAACTGGACGCTCTGATCCTTGTATCATTACATTTTTCCCATTTCTGCTAAACTTTGCATCGCAAATATTTTCTATCCTAATATCTAACACGTTAGCTTTCAAATGTAGAGTGTCTCAGAGATTAGCCTAAGTGAAAGATCAAACATTTTGAACTCTTAACCAAGGCTACGCCACTTGGTTACAAATCCTTATTAGAAGCTGTCTTGCGGGGAATGTGGGCATGATGGAAAAGGTCTATCTCCCCCTCTCTGCTGCCAATGGCTTGCATTTGTGGATTTATGCCATAGATACAGACAGACGGCCATTTCGACGTGTTCTCTGCTCGTCAGTGCATCAGCTGGGCTTGTTGAAAATCAAGTGACTGAAGGTATAGATACTAGTGCAGCTTTTGATGAACATAACCTGGCCTGCGAAGGAATCGCCGACTATGGGCTAGGATTTGAACAGGTGTAATGTTTGCAGATGAGGGAAAAAACACTAATTGTTAAAAAGGTTTTTCGTTACCGCATCGTTGCAGGTAACTTGGATCCCTATCTGACGTCCTACCTGCGGAACAAGACAGATGACAATGGCATGGATTACACGAAGTCGCTGTGGATCTACCAGTCAAATAATCTGGTCAACTCACTTGCCCTTCCAGTTGTGGGTATCTTCGCCAACAGAATCCAAGTCAAAGTGTTTCTGCTGCTGGGTATTGTACTCTTTGCGTAAGCAACCCCCCCCCCTCCCTTTTTTTTTTAAATTGACTATTATAAACCTACATTCTTCATCTGCTGATTTATTTATTTCATTTCATTCCTTTATTTATCGACTTGCTACAAACAAACACCAGATTTTTACAAATATGTGTGAGATAGTCCAAAATAGTCCAAAAATAATTTAGAAAACAAATGTCCGTCCATCCGTCGGACCGCAGTCCGCCGTCTGTCTGTGCAAAAACCTTAAGTAGCTAAGACAGTACTATACTCAGAATCTATTTTAACTATCACAAGGTAAGATGATAAATATCCACGAGACCTCATAAATGGTCAGTGAATGAATGACTTCACTTCAAGGTCAAGGTCACATGGTCATTAAATGTTAGTCAAAAAATGAATTTTTCACAACATTTCACAGTTTTTTTTCTTCTAGTTTATTAATAATAAATTCATGATTATTTGATGCATAATAAATATTATTGAGACACACATACTCTGCATATTTGGTCAACCTCACTCCAAGGTCAAGGTCCGCGGAGCTTTACAAAGTCGGTAAGACCCTAAACTATGAGATATATAAAGTCAAAACTTGTTGTATTGAGAGATGATAGATTGATCTTTCATATGTGTTCCGCTTTTGCGTTGATCTTGAAGGTCAAGGTCATTTTAGACCTTGCAAAAACATATTAAAAATAGGTACAAGATAGATAATAGTAGAGTGGAATGGCTGCTTATTAACCCATAGTATACAACAACATTGGGTTATTTGATCAGAAATGCATGAGTTGAGAGGTCACATGAGGATCAAGGTCACTGAGGGTCAAGTCATCCCAAGGTCACCATTACTTTTGGCATTTAATACCACTTTTGCTGTACTTTATTTGATAGTACATGAGTGTATTTGGAGCCGGAGGTCAGTGTCATCTTAATGTCAAGAGCACTGAAAGATCAAAGTCGGTATTGCTTTGCACTTCAATGCCATTTTTTCATTTTGTTTTTTCTTGGCACTCATTTTCATGTTAAATACTGCGATTTCCATAATGAGCATGTGAATCATATGGACTTTGCCTTTCTAGTTTATGTTGTATTTACTCATTTTGCCGTTGTTGTCGTCGTCGTCATCATCATCAGCATCATCATCATCAGCAGCATCTGCAGCAGCAGCAGCAGCACTGTCGTACTTGCCGTTGTCATCGTCATCATGATCACCTTTATTTGCCTTATTTTTCTGTTTCTGACTGTTTTTCTTCCTTTCCACAGTCCCCAGTATCACCATGCGCGTCTCCAAATTTGACATCCCTTCAATCACTCACTCATTCAATCTCTCTCTCACTCACTCAATCAATCACTAATTAAATCAATCAATTATTTCTTCGGTCTCCTGACTCAGTCTCATAGGGAAGGGATGATGTGTATATAGCACAGAAATCCTTCTGCACACTCCTCTTTTTAGATTATTATGCACCGGACCTGGGACTAATATTGCATGGACTACATTTTATCATTCATTAAGCGTTACACTATGTAATTATGATTGCTGTTTGGTTGCAGGGGCACGCTTTTTGGGACGTACTTTACAGTGAAAATGTCATACTGGTGGGTGATGACCTCGTACGGGTTTCTATCAGGCATTCCGGGTGCTTTCATGTACCCAACTCTCATCAGAATTCCTGTACAGGTAATAAAGCGGTGGATTATTTCAATCTTTTTTCTTAAATTCTGATTTTAACTAATATTTGTCTCCTGTGCCTTGACAACGACAACTTGGCAACCGCAGAGTAGCGCCACCAAGGGACAAGGGGGAAATAGGGCGTATTGTTTGCTTTAACAATCTCTCTCTCTCTCTCTCTCTCTCTCTCTCTCTCTCTCTCTCTCTCTCTCTCTCTCTCTCTCTCTCTCTCTCTCTCTCTCTCTCTCTCTCTTGCTCTCTCTCTCTTTCCCTCTCTCTCTCTCTCCCTCTCCCTCTCTCTCTTTCTCTCTCTCCCCCCGTGGGGGTACCGGGGGTTTCAGTATAAATAGTATCCCCACTTTCTGGAAATTTAGTGCTTTAAATTCCCGCTGTCGCTGTCTTTCTCCTTTGTTCTTTCTCATTCCTGCTCTGTTCTATCAATCTACTATACTATCTTCTTCTTCGCTAGACCAGTCACCTACCTTTTTTCTTGAAAACTCTTTCGGGACAAAACTCCTCATTTGTGTGTGAGGTCTGTTGGATTAGCTTGGGAATATTGAACGCTTTCTGCCAAATGGTCACTGGGACTTCCTATGATGTTATTATTTGGCAATGTAGGCATTTTATATGTATGTGTTTTGTTGATATTTTATAATGATGTTTGTATTCTATTTTGTTTTTGTTAACGGGGATTCGATAAATTAGAGTATGGCCTCAGCGTCCCCTGCATGGGATGTTTTTATTGTAAAGTGACTAGCTGGTGGATTGCCTTCAGTATTACCATTAGGGTTGTTTCGGCAGATCTTTAATGCGGATCAGGGGTGAATCTTCTTTCAGCGAAGTTGTGGTCTTGATTCGATTCGGCTCTTTGCAGTCCGATAGACCCTGTAAGCAATGAATAACTCTCTCTCTCTCTCTCTCTCTCTCTCTCTCTCTCTCTCTCTCTCTCTCTCTCTCTCTCTCTCTCTCTCTCTCTCTCTCTCTCTCTCTCTAATCGTGATTTGATTAGATCCTCCCTTACAAGTACAAGTATTTAGCTATACTTTCACTTATTAGACATCAGTGCTACTTCTTGTTTACAGTGGCTTCCCAGCAAGACAGGGCTGCTGACAGGAGTCATCCTAATGGGATACGGTATAGGAGCTTTCATGTGGAACACCCTGATTACGTGGTTCATCAACAGAAAGAATCTCCAGCCCGATCTCCGAATAGGAAACGACTTGTGGGTTGATGATATTTTTTTGAATTTTTATTTTCTTTCCTCCTTCATTATTTAACCGGTTGCGGAGTATTGGATTTCACATTCTCGGTCATTGCCGGTGAGGACATATATGTGGTAGAGTCGGTTTTTTTACGTTTCTGTACTGGAACTCTTTACAGCCGCTCATCGTACTGATGAGGTGAGGAGTGTTGTTTTGTATATCATCGATGCTATTTTGTAGATATTGTGTTGACTTGTTTGTCATATAGGTATTCTTTTTAATTTAGTTTTCCTTATTGTTTATCAGATTTTAGGGTATTTATATTTGATGTAAATAAGTTGTAGGTTAACGTTATGAAGGTTCAACTTGTTTGTTTCTAGAACACTTGTTATTATTCTGTTTAGCTTATTATGTTATTTATTGATCGTTAATCAGCAAAACTATTATTATAACATTATAGGATAATTAGTAACAATGTTGTCATTTAATAATTTCAATTCTAGTGTTTTGTGCCTGTAATAGCTGTGTCATATTGTCTTTTTGTGACGACAATCATGATTAGTTCTGACGTAATTTGTGTGTGTCCGTTCTGACGACAAGGATCGACCATCTTTGTATTCATGAGAGTGGTTCTTCGCTCTGTTTGGAAAATAGAGAATTTCTTTGAGAACCAAAATCACCTTTTGTGTTTTATTCGTCTTCCTTCCTCACCTCTTCCGTCGCTGCACGTACCCAAACCCACGAGTGGTATTTTTCACATACCCAACCCGTTAACATATATATATTTATTTTCTCCCTCGTAAGAGAGATTTAAAAATATATATGCCTTGCATAAGGCGGGAAGTATTTTGAGATCATGCAAAGTTGCCAGTTACTAGTGCTACAATACCCTCTGCAGACGACAGTCCCGCACCTGCATAGAATGCCAGCAAACAATTCAGCTTTTTGCATCCCCAAAAGCAGAAGACGAAGTGCCAGGCTAGGAGAACATTTATCGTGTCACCTTGTCCTGCATAATCCTGGGGTTCACGCGCACACCCAAAGATCCCCCACAGCAGAAACCACACAAGGCGAGGCTGAAAACAAGAAAACAAACTCCTCCTGACAGTCTCAAATGTGGGGGGGGGGGGGGGGGAGGAGAGGGTAGGTCAATCCATCCCAAGCATGGCCAATCGCTTTAATTCCCGCTTCACTACAACTACATTAACACTACTTACAGTATTGATAACCACACCATCTCAATTCCTATGTGAGCAGCACTGTTTAGTGCCTCCACATTTTGCTTGCTGCGGGCTATTTTTATAGCTTGCCTGCACCCTCCCTTCCAGTGAAAGGAAGCATCGGCGAAGCTATTTATAGCTAGCCTGGCTGACCTAACCTCAAAATCTAAAAAGCTTTGGTTGAGTCGCTGTATAACTAACGGCTGCGAAGCGGATGTAAAGGATTAAGTTTTCCACCCCCAACTGGATTAAACCCATGGGGTCAAAATGACCTTGACATTGACCTCTTTGATACCCTGCCCGTCCCACTCCAGACCAGTATGACCTCTAATCCATTTCAGTATGACTCTCATTCCATTGCAGTATTCACAACTTTCCGGCACCTCTCATAAAAACTCGTGGGTATCGCCATTATAAATTAAAACGAGGTTATATGAAACCAAGTTCCGGTTTGGCTTGTTTTGCTTTTATCAAAGCTTGATGCGTGACTTTTAAATATGGCAAATTGCTGAAAACGACGATTGTTAGAGCCAGAAAACGAGTGGGGTAAGTATAAAAACGGTGGAGGAAGTACATGCTCAGTGAAAGAATGCAAAAAACAATCGTAGAGGCCTGTATCTGTGGCGACTTCAGAGGTGCGTCGATCATCGACAGAAAGTGAAACAGGACCTGAAAACTCTTGTAGTTTTCCATATCTTCGCCGTCGCAACCTTCACAAAACACGAAGTAACTGACTGTGTTAGGCTAGCGTTGTGGCCAAGTGGGCTAAGGCGGGACTAACTTGCCTTGTCCACAAGCCAGAAACCAATGGCGCCTGACAGGTGTGGGTTCGAGCCAGCATCTGGGCGTTATGTTTTTCCGAATATTTTTCAAAAATTCACAAATAATGTTAGGTAGGTAGGGTTTAGGCGCGCCACTGGCGATAGAAAGGGATAATAAACTGCAGCAAAAAAAATAAAAATATGTGAGGGTACGATACAGGTGGCCAGTGACACATGTTATTATTCTTGAATATTTGGAAATAACTCACTAAAACACGCGGAGAAAAAAAACCGGAAGTATTTTTCATAGAGGGGATTCCCGTTGGTGCATAGGATAGCAGAAAAGTGTGAATAACCACACTCCATTGCAGAATGCCGCCCTTCCACACCTCACTTCTACTGCCCCGAACACATTATTTTTTTTTATATATATTTTTATTTATTTATTTTAAAAAATAATTATTATTTATATGTTTCAATGCATCTGTTAATTAATGGCGGCTGGGATAGCTCAGTAGTCAGAGCGCACGACTTGTGTAAGTGCGTCTTGGGCGATGTGGGTTCGAATCCTGCCTTCAGCAAACAATTGTGTGATTGCTGGATATTACGGGCCAGTGCCTTGAGAAGCTCTCCGAGCTTGTAAGTGCGCTATATAAGAGAAATCTCTTTCTTTTTAGTAATTAATTTATTTTGTGTGGCCAGGTACTACACTCAAGAAGAAGTGTTGGACAAGGTTCCTGACTGTTTCATTGTGCTGGGTACTGTGACTGTAGTGTTGAATATCATCTGCCTCATACTCATCCGTGAGCCTCCAGAACCCAAGGTGAGAACATGGTAGAGAACATTCCCCGATGTCCTATTTTCAGTCATTTCGTTTGATCGACTGTCGTAATAGTGTTTTTGGTCCAATACAGCCGTCTCGTTTAAAACTTCAAGCTTTCAAAGCATGCTTTAGATTATCTCCCTTAAACTATTTTGTTAGGCCTACGTTAGCCCAGTGAATTGCTGATAAAATGGCACAGTAACTGTAATAAGTAAACAGTAACTGTAATGCAGTGCGATAAGGTGGGGCAAAAACGAGAAATTAAAGTGTTAAAATAAATTCTGCAAGGGATACGGACAGCTCACAGTAGATGCATATTGTCCAGGCTCAGCAAGGGCTATATAATGTCATAAGCTGCAAGGGGTAAACTCTCTCTCTCTCTCTCTCTCTCTCTCTCTCTCTCTCTCTCTCTCTCTCTCTCTCTCTCTCTCTCTCTCTCTCTCTCTCTCTACCTCTCTACCTCTATGCGGAGTGGGAGGAGGGAAGCCCCATGGGGTAAAACGGTTAATAATAATATTAATCGTCCCTGCCCTAAAAATACAGTTTTATGAATGATTGCAAATAAACATTGATGTAATAATATACAGGTAGATTTAACTGTGTAAATTGGTTGTGAAGTCTGGAACGGACACATATAATTTAGGTATGTGTACATGTGTACTAGTGTACCTAAAGACTAGAGCAGTGCTTGAAATGTTTGAAGTATAATACATTTTTCCATTAGTGTGTCTCTTCAAAGCCGTGTTTCCGTTAACAAACAACAACAACAACAAAAATTTGCTTTCAGTCTTTGTCTTTGATCATCAACGAGGACGGCACGAGCGAACAGCAAAGAGACGATCAAGAGACTTGCAGATCATTGTTAGCAGATCCTAAAAACAAGGATATAAGGGCAAACTCTGAAAGTCGGACATACGGCGCCTGTGCTGACACTTCGAACTCTGACATCATCAATCATGACGTCATGGAAAGGAGAGAAGAGGAAGAAGAGTGTGAAGAAAATGAAGACAATAAACAGAGGCAGTACACATTGGGTGAAGTGGCCAAAACAAGAGTGTTTTGGACTTTCTGGTTGTTCTACTTCTTCCTTCAGATCGGCGTTGCCTTCCCAATCAGCTTATGGAAGGTAATTTTTTTTTCAACATGTTTATGTGGGTTTCGATCAAATCTTTTATTATTAATGGCCTATGTCGTCAATGCACTTTACCTTAATGTGAAGTTAAGGGTTATTTTAAAATGAAAGCAATTGGTTTAGATTTAGATTTTCTTTCGCTCAGAGAATCAGAGAATACAGAACAAGAAGCTTTTGTTCTGAAGATGTTTGTAGGCTGATAATGCTGGTGCATTTGTGACAGAAATAGGGAGAATGTAAAAAAAAAAAAACACACAAAAAAACCCCTCTGTTAAAATTATCGAGTTATTGAATAAGTTTCGCAAGTAGGCTACGTTTCAAAATGTTAATTGAGTAAACCAGAAAGTTTTGCATTGTGCAGGCCTATGGACAATCATTTATCAATGACGACCACTTTTTGGGTATCATCGCTTCTGTCAGTTCTGTATCCAACGCTATAGGTCGGCCTCCGTTTGGTATGCTGGCCGACAGGTTTGGTAGCAGAGTGAGTAGACTTCAGTACATTTTGATAGCTAGCGTGCTTACCTGGATATTAATAGACGAACTCCAGTCCTGTATAATTTGTAAATCGACGCTTTATAAGGTGGATTGATTTCTAATATCTCCCCGTGTCGCCGCAGAGTACGTTGCAGAACACGGGCATTTGGTCTAAAGGGATTTGACAAGCCCAAATAAGCACGCATACATTTTACAACCCCCATGGCTCACGTTTCTTAGGACGTTTGCAAGCTTTAGTGTTCTTGATTTCGGCTAGGACCTTTCCTTGAGCAGCTCATTGAGCTTCTAAGTGCGCTATAAAAGAAGAACTATTTTATTACTTTACTGTGCCTGTATTTAAATCCTTTACGCTCTTCAGATTGTCTGCTTGATACTCCTGTGCGTCCTAGCAGTATCGATGGCAACGATAAACATGTGCCAGTATATGGGTGCTGCTGGATGGTATGTTTTCCTCTTCTGGGTGTGCGGCATGTTCTCCAGCATGTGTGGGATTTTTACTATGATACCCACGATGCTCATCCGGTGTTTCGGCACCAAACACTACAATGCCATAGAAGGTCTTACAGACTTTGGTGGGGTGAGGGATCACTTTTCTCTCAAATTTGTCTTTTGTTGCATTTTGATTTTTTTAAAGTGAGGAATCATGCTATATAAAATAAACAGAACCAGTTTGTTGTTGCCTTTTGTGGTCTCCATAAAAATACGAGGAAATAGTACAATCCTATCCTATCCTATCCCATAACTCTGAGGTCGTAGGGGCAGCACAGATGATCGTTTAACCAGCGTACTCCATAGATAGATAGACGAAATAGTCCAAACAAAAACAATAAATCCCCTTTAACACACACCCCGTGGGGGTGTGGGGGGTTTCAGTATAAATAGTATCCCCACTTTCTGGAAATTTAGTGCTTTAAATTCCCACTGTCGCTGTCTTTCTCCTTTGTTCTTTCTCATTCCTACCCTGTTCTATCAATCTACTAATACTATCTTCTTCGTCCCTAGACCAGTCACCACCTTTTTTCTTGAAAACTCTTCCGGGACAAGACTCCTTGATTGTGGGTCTGTTGGATCAGCTTGGGAATATTGGACGCTTTCTGTCAAATGGTCACTGGGGCTTCCTATGATGTTATTATTTGGCAATGTAGGCATTTTATATGTATGTGTTTTGTTGATATTTTATAATTATGTTTGTATTTTATTTTGGTTTTATAAACGGGGGTTTGATAAATTAGAGTATAGCCTCAGCGTCCCCTGCGTGGGATGTCTTTATTGTAAAGTGACCGGCTGATGGATTGCCTTCAGTGTTACCACTAGGGTTGTTTCGGCAGATCTTTTATGCAGATTAGGGGTGAGTCCTCTTTCAGTGAAGTTGTGGTCTTGATTTTGTGGTTCTGATTCGGCTGTTTGCAGTCCGCTGGACCCTGTCAGCAATGAATAACTAAACTAAACCCATTAACACATACAACCCAAATATATATGAACGTACTGCAGGTAACACAGCAAGGAGCTCACTACACACAACGTGAATGTAGGATGGATATCACAACATTACATCAAATGATCATGGCCACTTGTTATCGTTGTCGTTGTCATCTTCTTCTTCTAATGGTCTTGTTTACATCAATCAGTAAATCGGCCAGAGTAAACCGAAGAGTATACAAAAACTTTATTTCAATTTCCGTTTTCGGAAATAGGAAGTAACGTTTTTTGATTTTGTTTTTAGTTATCTAAAGTTATCCGGGCTGCAATCTCGTCTCGGAACACAATGAAAGCTATCCCGAGCTGCAAGCTTTTATTCGGGTAAAGGAGAGTGGTGGTTGCGTGGCTGTGCAAGACCAATCTAGCGGAGCTAGCCAGGATTGCAACTGAAATTAACCTTTAAGGTTGATCCGGAAGGTTTGTTGGAGGACAGAGCAGAAATTGTAGACAAGAAACTGTTTGTTTGCAAAGAACGTTAGACAACTCTGGCGCAACATCCCTGAACGTTAGACAACTCTGGCGCAACATGCTGACAAGCCGGCCAAAAGTTGTTTCTCTTCGTATTTCCGAGCATGGTCTATTGGGCTCGGGAAGGCTATAATTCCGTAGCTGGACCAAATATTAACACCATGCAGACAAAATAAATGGAGATGAAAGAGATCAAACTCAGCACATCAATATTACAAATTCTCAATAGTACAAATTCTCAGTGCGTGTTTTCGGTAAAACTGTCATTGGGAGTTCAAAGCCAACTCACAATAATTTGTCTGTTACGTTTTCAGCTTTTCGCTGCAATTTTACCAACGATTGCTGCCCCGGCCATTAAAGATTGGTTTGGATGGTACGGTCTCTTCGTCTTCAGCTTCGTGAATATTTTTATAGGTAAGTCAACCCGCTTCGTGCCTTCACGGCTGGGGGATGCATGCCGCTCGCTTAGCCTAGTTTGAATTTTAAACTGACCATAGAGGTAGCAGCAAAACAAATATGTTTGTCACAGTCTTAATGGCAGATAGGATGTTAAAATCATGAAAACATCAGCTTTTAAATGACTGGCTTTTTTTAGGCTTGCCTGCCTCAAAGCGGAAACTGATTCAGTGTCTTTTAAAAAGGAAAGTAAATGAATCAATTTTTGTGTTTTGTTATCCTCTTAAAAATGAGTAAAATTAAGAGTTTTTATGTTGTGGAGACTCGACTCATAAATTTGATTTTGTGTAAACGTAATTGTACTTTCAACTGATTTAAAAGGGGGTATTTAAGTATCATCATCATCATCATCATCATCATCATCATCATCATCATCATCATCACCGTCGTCATCATCATTATCATCGTCATGATCATCATGATGATGATCATCATCCAGCTCGTTCTCATCATCCTCACCAGCACTATTTTTCGAATGGTGTGACTATTTTATACAAAACGGAAGAGACTATAAACTAATTTTCATGACCTGAAGAAGCTTTACTATTAATATTATCGACAAGAGGGGACTGTTCCCATTTTTTGACTGCCATAGCAATGCGAATCTATGTATTTACCCCAAAATCAAATATTTTCCAGACATTTGCAAATCTGTTTGAGATAAAACCTAAATAGTCCAAAAATTGCATATATATCAGGGCTGAGATTTAGCAAGCCAGGCTAAGGAGCCAGCCGGGCTCCTAACCTGGGAAGTTGAAGTTGCCAAAATATTTCTCAGGTTGCCAGACCCCTTGATTGAAAGCACGGTCATTTTTTTAAACTGTATAACTATTGCAGCTAATAAACAAGATAAATTTCAACAACAACACTGTTTCATTTTTTAAAACAAGCATTGTATAATTTATTTATCATCGACATCCTCCTCCTCAATGTTCCAAAACTTGAAGGAGCTTGGGTGTGCCTTCTTCAGCTGTTTTTTTTTTTTCTTCTTCGGACTTTATTTTTTTTGCTGGAGTCTCCGAGACACCGCTTAAAAAGCGCCACATCGTTCGAGATTGACAAAAGACTGAGAATGGGGAATATCGAAAGTACGGCAAGTCTCGCGTGACTCATCAAGGAAGTCAGAGACTCGTTCCGATACACGCAAGGAAGCAAGAAGGCTAGGGTCTCGCAGGGCAGTAGCGTTTCGCGGCGAGGGAAAGAAGAAAGTCTCGCGAGAGAAGGCTATTTTTACTTCGCAAATCCCTCGCTTTGCTAGCGTTACCTAACTTCCTAGCATGCATCGGAACGGGTCTCCGGTGCTGACTGCAGAAGCGGTTGGCGCGTGTTTTGTTTTACATTGCAAGTCAAAAGTCCGTGTACAGGTACAGAATCTCTACATGCACTGGCGGCATTTTCAAGTCGCCAGCCGGGCGAATGGTACCCCAAATCGAGCTCGCCACACACTATTTTTAGGGGCCATTGGCGAGTTGGCGAACGTTAAAGCTCAGCCCTGTATATAAAGAAATTTTTTTTTCGTCTGTTCGCCGTCAGGCGTATGTCTGTGCAACTTCCAAGTGTGTTAATATATCGGAACGTATTTTAACTATCACAACCAAACTTGGTAAGATGGTGTATATCTATGAGACCTCGTAAATGATAAGTGAATGAATGATTTCATTTCAAGGTTAAGGTCACAGGATCAACAAATTTTATTTTTTGAAAAAAAAAATCACAAATCACTTTTTTGTTATTAATATTGAACTTCTGATTCTTTGATGCATGATAAATAGGAATGAGACACACATACTATGCACATTTGGTCAACTTCACTTCAAGGTCAAGGTCACTGGATCTGTAGGTTAGTATAGGTTCTGTGAAGTGACCTTGACCCTAAACTAAGAGAGGTATAAAGTCCAAACTTGTTTTACTTAGAGATGATAGATTATCTTTCATATATCAGTGATGTCCCGAGGCCTCGGACATCGGTCATGGTCCGATTCGTTTGGAAAATGACCGAATGCAAACACCTGTGTCCCGTCAAATGTCCGATTCTATTGCGAAATTAGCGGTCATTGTCCGATAGTATTTTGACTAGAGCGATCACTGCAAGAAACATCTGTACAAACTGGAGTGTCAAAGCCGTTAAAACGAGTTTGAATAGTGGACAATGCTAGACTATTATCACTCTTTAGTACATTCCGTCGAACAACAAAAGGGCATTTTTAAACTGTTTACACAACAGAGTTTTTGTTTTACTTTATTCATATTTATTCTCAGTCACTGTCTTCTAAAGAAGCACCATTAATCGGTTCGCTTCACAATCTGAATGTCCTATTGCTTTTATGTAGTCAGGACATGATGTCCGATTAGTTTTATGATTTAGGACATTTTGTCCTATTGCCCTCTAATCCTAGGAACACCACTGTAATATATGTTCCGTTCTTTCGTTGATCTTGAAGGTCAATGTTATTTTAGGCTCTGCAAAAACATACCAAAAATAGTGCAGTAGAATGGCTCTATTTAACCCATAGTATGCAATGACATTGGGTTATTTGACCATACATGAGCATAAGAGGTCACATGAAGGTCAAGGTCATCCAAGTTCAAGATCATTGAAGGTCAAGGTCATCCAAAGGTTATTGGATTTTGGCATAATACAGCTTTTGCTGTAGTTTATTTGATAGTATATGAGTGAGTGTATTTGGAGCCCGAGGTCAAGGTCATCTCAAGGTCAAGAGTATAGAAAGATCAAAGTCGGTATAACTTTGCATTTTAATGCCACCATTTTTTTCTTCTTTTGAGCTTTCATTTTCATGTTAAAATAAATATTGCAAGTTACATAAGGAGCACGTGAGTCATATGAGCTTTGCCCTTCAAGTTAAATTTATTTATTTATTTTATTATTATGTTTTGTTTTTGTTTGGTGGAAACATTTGAACCGCTGTTCCATTTTTTTAATAATTCATTATTATGTTCAGATGAATTTCTGTGTATTTCTATCATACTAATTCACAATAATAATGCTTTCCTTTTTTTTGTGTTGCAGCTATTCTGCTGAACTTGTGTCTAACCTTGGGTTCCGTTCCTCGCCATTTAAAATATGCCCTCGATAGATAATGACTATTAGAACGTAAATAATTACGATGGGAGGGGAGACTTTGCTTTACGTCCTATCGCTGGGCAGCGTTAAGGTCAAGTGGACCCACTGTCTTCTTCAAAGTCAGACGTCGGATGGGATGTAGCCAGACTATACAACACGAGGGTTGATATATAAAATACGGAAATTACCTCTACTTATTGTTTCGCAAAGGTTTTAAATGCTGTAGTGATACTGATAACAGTGATAGTTTCCGAAAGCTAAAAGTGCGTCTGAGATCTGATCAAAACTGCGCAAAATTTACAAAATGTCCAATTCAAACTAAGAGATTATTATTTGATTGTATATTCGTATATTTTGTTGTCTAAAATTTACGAAATTAGATTCTAAACGTGCTGCCAAAATGCCGTCTGCAACAGCAGTAAAGGGCTTATTTCCCCTAGCATACAGAAACAGGCAAAGGACAAACAAATGCAGTGGTTCATTATTATAGATAAGGTTGTTTTGTATAATTGTGTTGATTGTTCTTTTAGTGGCATTAGAAGTGCAATTGCATGAAATATGATGAGGGTGTTCCTCAAGTCTGAATGGAGTGTAACTGAGGGAATGTTTTATTTACAAAATTTAGTTTGCCCGAGTTAGTATGGCATTGTTTGGAGTTGGTACATCAAGAATAAAAAAGACCTCAGACTCACTTTAATGTGTTATAATAACTACTTATCATCGCCAATTAATTTACCACCCTCCCTCCCTCCCCCTCCTTCCCATCACATCACCATCACCCCTATTTATCCATGTCTGTAATGAGTCTCGAAATTTGTTGTGAAAAACGTTATAAAACTACATCCTTAATTGTCTTTCAAAAGCATGCATGTAAGATGAAATGTTGTGCCAAGCGATTCGTACCACTACCGTCTTTCATTCTATGGCTAACAGGACAAAGAAAGTCTCAATTATTCATCCCCCCTTAGGCCTCTTCCCCCCCCCCCCCTCCTACCACTTCGCTCCTCTCTCACCCCACCTCTGCTCCCTACCCCTCCACCCTCCTTCCACACACACCCTAAATATCCTTTTTTACGTTATTGTTCTGGTTTTATAAACCCGCTTAATTTGTCGGATGTTTTAAACTTGCACAAAATCAATTTGAAATAAAATCCCATTGTTTTGTAATTATGTGACTAACGCAATAAATATGTAATGTAAGTATGTGACTGGTAACTTTAATTGACAGCCTGAACTCAAACCTTTTTTTTTTTTTTTTTTTTTGTTTGTTTATTAGACAAACAGTGAGTATATTGATGTTTTTCGAATGATTTTAATGTCGCTAGCTTGCAACATACTCCTCTTCCACAGGCGCTTGTATCTGGACACGCGAGCGCCTATTTCTATCTCCCTTCTCTGTGTATAAGTCTATTGTGTCCAGATACAAGTGACGGTTTCCTCTTCCGTGCCATGTCTATAATTATTTGCTATTGAACTCAAAGGGGAATTTTAAAACCGGCATTAAAACCATTTCACTTCTATGTAGTTTAAGTTCTGGTTGATGTAGGTACTTGTATCTACCACGTGTGTTGCGATTGTCATAAAATCTTCGATTAATTATTAAACATTGCCTTATTTTAGGCCTTGGTAGAATGTAATACGTTTGACAAGATCTGTTTTTTATAATTATGCGTACTCACCGTAAATAATAAGAGATCTGACTACTACTACTATTACTACTACTACTACTAGGCTACTACTACTACTGCTACTACAACTACTACTACACTACTACTACTACTGCTGCTGCTGCTACTGCCACGACTACTACTACTACTACAGGGGCTGACCTATGGGAGTGGGGATGTTTCAGAGGTCCCCCTCCTCTCCCCCTAAACACACGAACGCAAAATAAAAAAAACTATCTTCCAGGAGTGGCCTACAACGCACCTCAAAAATTTACATTATCTTCAGCGTCAGGGGGCCCCTATCCTCCCTCAACCCCCAGTTAACTCCAGCCCCCTATCACCCTCCAACCCCCGACAAGCCCTTACCCGCCCCCTCCTCCCCTTCCCTCTCTTGGACACCGGAGTTTGGACCCTGGCCACAATTTGGACCCATCCCCCCACCTTACCACTTGATCCTACCCCCGTTGGGGTGCTGGGGGTTTCAGTATAAATAGTATCCCCACTTTCTGGAAATTTAGTGCTTTAAATTCCCATTTTCGCTGTCTTTTTCATTTGCTCTTTCTCATTCCTGCTCTGTTCTATCAATCTGCTATACTATCGTCTTCTTCGCTAGACCAGTCTCCTACCTTTTTTCTTGAAAACTCTTCCGGGACAAGACTCCTTGTTTGTGTATGAGGTCTGTTGGATCAGCTTGGGAATATTGGACGCTTTCTGCCAGGTGGTCACTAGGGCTTCCTATGATGTTATTATTTAGCAATGTAGGCATTTTATATGTATGTGTTTTGTTGATAATTTATAATGATGTTTGTATTCTTTTTTTTTTTTTGTAAACGGGGGTTCGATAAGTTGGGGTGAAGCCTCAGCCGTCCCCTGCGTGGGATGTCTTTATTGTAAAGTGACTGGCTGGTGGAGAGCTTTCGGTTTTTCCACTAGGGTTGTTTCAGCAGATCTTTTATGCGGATCAGGGGTTGTCCGGTCCTGATTTGGCTCGGAAGAGTCCGCTGGACCTAAAGCAATAATAATGTAGGCCTAATGTAATGTAACCACTTGATCCGCCCCCGTACTACTACTACTACTGCTACTAATAATACAGGGTGCTATCACGCACTTGTTCTTCAATCGAACTCAAAGCGCGGAGATCTCAAGAGATCGTTATTTCAGAAGGCAGAATGGAACCCAATTTTTATTTTTTAAAATTTATATTGCATCCAATATTATTACTTCCACATTCCCGTTCATATTTCTTCTGGTTAGTGTTGTGTTTTATATTATATGATGTTTATTTATTTATTTTATATATTCTTTCATTTTTTATATTATTCATTTTGAGTACGTTAATGAAGATTTTTAAAAATATTTCTCTCGTGGTGCAATAAAGACGCCTTATTAGGCAAACCAAATAAGCTTTTGATGAGTCGAGTTGTGTCTTCTCTTGCCACCACACTCCAGCCGTTCTCTCTCTCTCCAGCCGTTCTCTCTCTCTCTCTCTCTCTCTCTCTCTCTCTCTCTCTCTCTCTCTCTCTCTTTCTCTCTCTCTCTTCATTATAGCACGCACCTCTCCATCTCCATACATGCATACCTTGGCCAACACATACCCACACGCGCAGTAATTCATATTCAGACACATTCTACTCTTATTTTATTGAAAGGTTGCAAGTGAAAATATCAATCACAATCAAAAGTTAAACAGTTACCACAATCAAAGATAGCAAATGAATTTGCCAAAGCAAAATGCGCGCTGTCGGATTGCATGGTGAGCAATTGTGATAAGAGGACCGTTTACACAGCACTATGACTTCTCGCCTTACTTAGTCAGCTGTAACCTGAGTAAAGGAACGTTGCTGTCCAGCAGACGACGAAAGTCTACTGTGGGCTACACATATGTATGCTGACGCTGGCTCAGTTAGGCAGTGAAATCATTCAGCTTACGTATAGCCGGTACCACCCCCCACGCCAGAGTAAGCCTCTTGTGGTTTAGATTTCCCGGGCTTCCAGCTGACCACAGGGATAGATAGTCACTCTTTGTTCGAACTGCATCGAGGAAGGAGCTTAGCTCTAAGAGATCTCTGTACTTGAAGACTAAAAGCAGGAACTGGTGAAATTCTATTCAACCTAGTTAGCCACATTTCCGTCGGGGTCGCCAATGTAAAGTTTGTGCTTGCAGTATAGATATAGATATAGTAACGAGCATTCAACACTCTGCAGTGTAATCACAAACACTTATTGATTACTTGCATCGCTTTATATAAGCTTGACTCAAAGCATAGATAATGGGCAACTGCCATCAACAGCCACTCTCCCAAGCGAGCTTATTCTTAAAGTGAACAACCAAATAACTACAGGGTGAATGCCCTTGCATATAAAAACGAAACTAGATATCAAAAACACTACAATCCTGACATTGTCAAAATGGTAAATGATCTATCTTTTGTTTCATCGCGATGTAATGATAATATTGCTGTATTAATTATGTTTGTGAAGTTTGCCATGTTTAGAATTGTGAATGTTAGTCAAACTTTGCATCCTGTCGGGCCATGGGGAAACGTGGGATGCTGTCGCAGAGAGTTTTCGCAACTTCAGTCTGTCTGTTACTGTTTTCAGGAGGCATGACATGTCCCCGCAGCGTCCATGTTATAACATCATCTGTCCAGTTTTTTCTTACCTCCCTCTTGAGTCTGCCTCCTTTCATTGTTCCTTGCGTAATAGTTTTTTGCAAGGATGTCGAGCCGCGTGATGTAACCATACCTCGCGAACTTTCTCCTCTTCACAATGGCAAGGAGCGGTTCCAGAGGTCTCGCAAGCAACTTGATCAAGATCTGAGGTACTCGTCTGTATGGTGTTCGTACCATACGATTTGCAGCATTCTGCGGTAGCACTTCATTTCAAAGGCTTGAATACTTTTATTTCCAGTTCTGCTGTCAAGGTCCAGGTCTCGCAACCGTACAGCAGAACGAACAGCCCCAAAGCCCCGAAGAGTTATAGTGCAGAGTAACGAACGGCAGTATTTGCTTACTGTGGCAGTATTGGAATCTTTGAAGCTGAATAGTGTGGCCAGTTGTGTTGACAACACAAGTAACTAACTAAGTGCAGTTCGTTTTCAAATTCTGATATGTTTTCAAATGATTATGTGACTGAACGACTGCAAGAGTATTCGTATGTCTCATGGGAACAACTTCGCCTGCGAAGAAAGAAAGAAAGACAGATGAATGATAATCTAGCCAGATATTTATTGAAGACGGGTTTTCAAACAAACTGATGATAATTTTTAGCCTAACAGAAATTGCTTTGAAATGGGTTTGAGTACTGATTATGTTTGCTATATATTTCCAATTATTTTTTGAGTAATTATCTTTGCGGTGTAAGATTTTGTAGACATTGGTTAGTAAACATTATTGGTATGAAATATAAATGAGATTTTTTTTTTTTTTTATAGAAATAATGTAATATAATGAAGATTAAGATAGTGGAGGATATGGGGTCATTATTGTTTTAAGGACTAATGAAGAAGCGACGAAGAGACATATTCATTCTGATACAACGGGGAAGGTGAGAGATGAATAGCAGCCATGGATTTTCAGAGACTTTTTAAAGGAAGGAAGCGACTGAAAAATGGCGGAGATCAGAAGGTAATGAGTTCCACAGGGTTGGAGCATAGACGAAGAAAGATCTTTTACCAAAAGTGTTTAGAAAATATCTTGGAACTGCAAGGAGGGAAGCATTTTGAGATCCTAAGGAGTGGGTAGGTCGATAGGCGCGCATGAGTTCAGACAGATAGGATGCAATCTATCTCCCAAACGACTGGAAGGATTTGGTTCAAGTTTGGTATATACTTAGACTGTATCTATGCCTTCAACGTAAAACCAAACGTATGCAAATCGAGTGACGTAATAAAACTTTTTTTTTAAAACTTCGTATGTAATTAGAGTGTACAGATGCCTTGAGACTTAAACGAAACTATGGTATATAGAGAACATCATCGTGTAAAGGCATCATGCTGAAATCATGAATTATTATTACTTTTTCGAATCCTCTTATCTCTCAAACTACTGGGGTGGGGGTGGCGGAGGATTTGGTTCAAGTTTGGAATACACTTAGACTTAACCTTAACATTACATCAAAATTATGCAAATCGAATGACGTAATAATAATGACGTCACATATTTAAAAAAATAAAATAAAATAAACATTTCATTGAACCTTTGTCATGAATGTGTACAGATTTGTTGAGCCTTAGTCAAAACATGCATGTCGTGACGTCACAGTGGTGACGTAATATTTTAATTTTCATGAGGTTACTTATTTTTGCGAACTTTTCTCTAAAACTACTGGACAGAAAAAAAAACACACACAAAAAAAACTCCAGTTTACAGACGCCTAAAACCCTAGCAAGATTTACTCTCAACTTTTAGGTGGCTGATTGGGTAAAATTACGTCCCCGGTGTGACATCGTCAAAGTTACTAGTATCTTATTTTTGGCTGGGAGCATTCTGATTGGTCGACGCATTACAAAATTCGACGCATGCGCACAGGGCTATCGTAGTCTTAGAAAGGGTTAGGGTTAGGGTTACGACGCCTAAGAACATCGTAAAAAAACACCGGCCCGACATGACCTGGCGCATGCGCAAAGGCGTCCGTGTCACGTGGGGTTTTAGTTGTTGCTGGGCTCTGCACAATGGAATGCTGTAACCCTCACGCTTTATTCGATGGGAACTGCTAGTTAGTCACCCTGTGAATTACTTTAATACAATTATTTAATTAGCTCGGTCTGTGTTAAGGCTGGGATACAGAGATAGATAGAAAAATGGTTAAAGATCACTGTCACACTAGCTTTCACACGGCTATGAATCATATGTAGTCCAGCCACTTGATAACAGTTAAAAATCACACATTTATTTCTTCTACTCTATACAAGATCTTCAATGTATTAATCTACCTTAAAAAGTCTTAAGTCAATGCAAATGATTCGATCGCTGATAGTCTAGGCAGCTGTTATTTCTTCATCGGGCACTGGCTACTAAAGTTCTTGAAGATTGGACTACTGTGGTCCGTTTTACTACAGTTTCTGAAGAGTGGACTACTGTGGTCCTTTTGCTATCAGTTTGGGTGCACTTATGCGTATGCACTTAACTGTCACGTAGTGGGTTTGAAGTCCTTCGTTGAGGTAGCTTCTGGTACACGCTGTGTCGTCGTGTAGTTTGGTCCCTTGCCACGCTGTGGGGTCTTGCAGGGTGTTTTCCAGGGTTGCTCTCTCAGTCTTGTGCTGTAGAGGCTAAACAGCCAACTCGGTTTTCCTGTGGAGTTGGGCGCACGGGATATCTCGCCTGCTCGTCTGTAATATAACAGACGAAATTCTGCACAACCTTGAATAATAGGTCTGTGCAGAGCGTCTCACTGAAAGCCAAAGTAGCCCTCAGTGATAGCTCCACATCTCTATACATAAGCAACGAACATTCTGCTACGTCCGTGGTCCACTGGAATCTCAACTCTAATTTCCTATACATACATAAATATAAATCGTGGCTAACTATACACCTGCGTTTTCCACAGCGGCGGTTGCCGACCAGCATTTTCCACTGCGGCGGTCCATAGGCTTTTTTCGAGCCCACACCTGCTCACGGAGACGTTCAGTCCCACAGCCGCCCAGCATGCAGAGATGAGGAGGACGCACCGTCGGTATGGTACGGGGGCCTACCAGGCGGTGGCAGTACAGAAGTCGAAGCTGCTGACGCGGACTGTGGGAGATTCCGATACGTCATTCCACTTCAACCTACATCCTTCATCTTCTTCCTATTGGGCTCCGTTGGTCCCGGTGTCGGTCGTGCTGCGTGGAAGGGCCCTCCCCGCTTGACTTCCGTCCGCCTGGCTTCTGGTTGCCTTTCACCTTTCTCTACGACTGGGCGACGTGGGGTTCCTTGTGGAGTGTGGCGACCTCCGGACTACAGGTGTCTCACCGCCAGCAGCACCCTGCGTTTGCCTACCCACCCTCACGCGGCCTCTGCTTGGCCACCTACTTGCGGCCTTATCGGCGCTTCCTGCATGAGCCACATCGGCACCTTCCTCTGGACCGACCCCGCGTCCTGTTTGGCACCCTTACAGCATCTCGTCGCGCACCCATGCGCTTTTCACCTTTGGCCTTCTTACTTCAGCCGCTCTTCTGCTTCATCATGTCTTCTTCTTCCGATTGTAGCAGCTGCCTCGTGCGCTCCATCCTCAAGCGACTTTCTTTACAGCAACATGACTTCTTCCTTTACCCTGCTTCACCTTCTTCAATATGACTTCTTACTTCATCGGCTATCATCCATCCAAGTACCCTATACGCATCTGTGTCCGGGGACGGTAATCTACCTACGCAACGCAACGCATAAGGCAGTAGAGGGGCCGTGTAGCTCAGTTGGTAGAGCGTCTTACTAGTAACCGAAAGGTACCTGGTTCGAATCCCGGATTGGCCAATGTGTGACCATATTATTTTCCCCTTACCATCAACTGGTTCGCTGGTGTCAGAATAATGTGACCAGTAGTCTCTTATACGCTTCGGTGTCGTGTGACTATAATCTACGGTTACATAAGGCAGCAAATCAGCAGCCGTGTCTCACAGCACTTGATCGGTGCTGACGAAACATCCATGTATTACAGAGAAAAGTCGAACGCTACGATGTGTACGGAATCTAGCCAATGGTACTAGTTCTTTGAAAATAACAGGGTCTACCGTTAAAATAGGTAAGAAATTTTTTTTATCAGACGTTATTATGGACAATCGAGGAGTAGGATCTTGAAATTCATAAAGGAAATACACCGGCTCAAACAGCTTCGCTCCGGTTGCTCACTTCGATGGCCGCCTTTTGCAAGGCATGGCTACTCGACCCACTCCAAATCCGGTGCACACATTTGTCTACACTGAGAAGGAGAAAGAGAGTCGGTGCTATAACAAACTAAAAAACTTTGGATTCGGTTTCCGAGTGACACCGTGTGAGCACGATTTTACACCGATTTCTCAAAACTGTAAACATAAGGTCCTGTGCAATTCTTCCAATCGACTGTTTCTACTCCCTTTATAATTGTAATTCGTAATCTAAAACTTCTCCTCTGTGCTACTTTTTATTTATAAATCAATTTGCTATCGAAGACCAACACAAATTCAGACGGTGGGAAAGCTAAAATTGCATTCTGATAAAAAAAAAAAATAGGTCTACTGTTTAGATCTAGATTCCCGCTAAAATTGTCAATCATGTTACCATGACTACGGTTGTCAACTTGAAATTTCCTAATTAGAGGTTTCCTAAGCAACCACATTTTCTTCACAAGGCGATCATAGCAACTCTGCAGATCCGAGTGACTCCATTTAAATTTCGCCACAGAACACATCCCAAAATTTGTTGAAACAATTTTACACAGGTATTCCATTTTTGCTACACACACACAACCGAGCTTCGAAATTTAGATCTACAAATGAATATCTTTAGGTTAAAAAAACAAAAAAATTGTTTTCACACATCCATAGAAATAAATATCAAATTTGATAATCACATCCTACACCGATAGAAGCACACAGTTCACAGTATAAATACAATATCTCTAGTACCTGCATTTTCCTCTCGTCAATTTCAAAGCCAAGGTACATGTATAATAAAAGGTAAACACAGGCACATGCACGTGCAATAAAATTAGTAATCTAGTTTATAATAATAAATTTTTTAATAGCCAACGGGAGTGGCTTACAATATATATATATATATATATATATATATATATATATATATATATATATATATATATATATATATATATATATATATATATATATATATATATATATATATATTATGTATTTGAGTGTATGTATGTGCAACTTAAATTAAACATGATTATCATTATGTTATTATTGTGTGTAATTATAATATATTTACTTATACATTGTTATGACGGATTATTTACTGTGTAGGATATGTACATAATGGGTGTGTGTGCGGATGTGTGAGCATGAATAAAGGAGAGAAAGAGAGAATAATTATTTCCAGCTGGGCCTTATTACTGTTGTATGCAAGGATTTTTTTTCACTTACTATTTTATGCTAAGCTTGAACTAAGTGCCAAAGGCAATTTTCCGCTTTTATGCATAATATGAAAGTTGGACAATAAATATGCATTGTATTGCGTTGTATTACTGCCACGACACTACTACTCCACGCCCTCCTCTATAGTTCAATGCGAGCACAGCAGGGCAGATACAGTTATCCACACTGGTCTAGTCATCGATGTTTTCTAGCCTAAATTGCGCAGTGCGCATGGGTAAGATTTCAAAAGTTATGCCTACTTTCTCGGAAATGCACCAGTTTAACTTCGCATGCGCCTTAAAGTTACTATGTTTTAAAGAATAGGGTGCGGTTTATTTACTCGCCAGCATATATAAGTACTCACCCCTCTCCCCACCCTCCCTCTCTCTTCCGCCCTCCCCCTTTAGTCCTGCCTTATCCCCCCCCCCCCCTCCCGCCCTAAAGAAAAATCCCGACTTCTGCAAATCTGTGCGAGATGTGTCCTAAATTGTCAAATAATTACTTAATTCTTAAAAAGAAATGTCCGTCTTTCTGTCCGCCGTCTGTTTGTCCAAAACTTGCAAGTTGATTAATAGGCTTATTTCAGAACCTATTTCAAAGATCATAACCAAACTTGGTAAGATGGTACATGGTGTCTACCCATAAGACCTAATAAATTATCAGCGAATGAATGACTTCACTTCAAGGTCAAGGGTCAGCAAAAGTTAGTCAAAAAATGAAAAATTTTCACAAAATTTAACTTTTTTTTCTAGGTTATTAATATCGAACTTATCATGATTCTTTGATGCATGATAGATATCAGTGAGACAAACATGACAAATTTGGTCAACCTCACTCCAAAGTCAATGTAACTGGAGCTGTCGGTTAATATAGGTACTTTGAATTGACCATGACCCTAAACTATGAAAGATATAAAGTCTAAACTTGTTGTATTTAGAGATCCGTTTTTGAGTTGATCTTAAAGTTCATTTTAGGTCTTGCAAAATCAACAAAAAAAAAAAAAAAAAAAAGACCGTACAGTGGAATGGCTGTTTATTTAATCCATAGTATACAATTTTGGGTTATTTGATCATGCATGAGAGGTCACGTAAGGGTCAAGGTCATCCGAAAGTCAAGGTCACTGTAGGTCAAGGTCACTGTAGGTCAAGGTCATCCCAATGTCACTGTTTTTTGGGGCATAATACAACTTTTGCTGTAGTTTATTTCATATTACATGAGCGTATTTGGAGCCCGAGGTGAAGGTCATCACAAGAGCTTAGAAAGATCAAAGTCGGTATTACTTTGAATTTTAATGCCACCGTTTCAGTTTGATTTTACTGGGCACTCATTTTCATGTTAAATATTGCGAGTTGCATAAGGAACATGTGAGTCATATGGGCGTTGCCCTTCTAGAATACACAATTTTGTTTGTGACAAAGTGTTAACCTTTGAACTTGCAGTGTTCCTGTACTCACATTAAAAATGATTAAGTGGGCACTCGTCGCTCAAACCAACCCCGTTCTTTGATTTCTCGGTTTCTTTTTCCATGGGAATTAAAGTAACTTTTGTTTTCAAATGCGGCAATGCAGGGGAGCCAACTATGTCCTTTTAATGGTTTTAAAGCTCTTATGCACATCTAAGTATCGGCCATGATGCTTTTGAAAGGCATCTAAACAAATTAATAAATTTATCAATATCTATAAACCCGTACTTTTAAAAGACTTTAAAAAATTGTTTTGCATTTGGTTTAATGTTATTTCATCCAGTAGGGCCAAACTCACTTTGACTTTTAGAAAGATTAGTGACGCTAAATGTGTGAAACCTAGCAATTTTACGTATCTTCCCCTTCCCTCGCTCTGACCTTCAGTCTTGAAATTCACCAATATCATCCACCTGTTTCCGAGAACTCACCAATCACAGTCGCTGTCAGTAATCATGTGACTTGAACCCTGGTTACTGGTAAACAGCCCACAGTCGCAAATTCGCATATCATAATGTATTATCCCGCGACAGTTTTTCTTTTCAGTCGGCAATCAGAACTGCTATAGTTAACATCGTCGCAGGAGATTACTGGTGATCCTTGTTCGTTTACCAATGGCTTCTTCTAAACAATGTAAGTATCCTTTGATAATGCCTTTGTTAAATATATGTGTTTTTTTTAATTTCATAAGCTTTCAAAATTATCGTTCTGGAAGGAAAACTTCCAACCATAGAACGTAAAAATATCGGCCTAATGTTAAAGTTATTTAGCTTACTTATGGCGTCCTTTAAACAAGCTAAACCAAAACTTTACTTTGTGATTAAAATTTTGTTAAACATCCAAAAGACTAGAATTTTCGATAACTTCCAAATAACTTTTCTAAAAGAACAAGTTCCAAACTACGGACATGTTTCGATGTAAAATTAATCATTAGCATTTCGTTTAAATGGTTCAAATAAATGACATGCTCACAATGATGAAGAAACGGAAACTTCAATGGTATGGCCACGTCACCGGAGTATCAGGCCTTGCAAAACCCATCCTGCAAAGCACGGTGCAAGGAGGGAGAAGAAGAGGGAGACAGAAAAAGAGGTGGGAGGACAACATTTGAGAATGGACTGGCTTGACATTGAACGAAGCTATGAGGATTGCTGAAAGATGGAGTAGGCTGGTTAAACGATCATACGACATTTAAGTTACGGGATAGGATAGGATAGAATAGAGAAATAAATTAAGTATTATAACAAATACGTTTAGCGACATAAACGTAACATAGACTGCATGCTCAAGTAATGATGAATCTAGCATGCATTACTATGTTTTGAACAAAATAGTTAAAATGGATACTGACCCCCATAAGTATCCTTTTAAAAAATAATTGAGCCAAAGTGATCCTTTTTGAAACGGAAAGAGTAATTTTACAAAATAGAGAAAGAAGACTGAAAGCCAGCCACTCTCCCAACGTAGACTTCGTCCTAATTAAAAGGACAATAAAGTGCCCCCACCCCCATCCACCCACCCCCCACCCCAAAAAAGGAAAAAAAAAAGAAAGTGCCGACTTGAACTTCCCAGTGTCCATACAGGCACCGCAAATAAAAAGACAGTAGGGGTTCACTCATTCAAAAATGCTGCACCGAACCTCTGGAATTCTTTTCCAGTAAACTTGAAGCAGAGCTAATCTTTGAGAGGCCTTAAGAAAGGACTGGCAATCCACCTGTTTCAGTATTTGCCCCCCTCCCACCCCCCACCCCCCCTCTCCCACCTGATGGCTAAGACACTATTTGTGCGCACTGACCATGATGACTTTGTGACATGGTATTTCGGCGCCTTACAAGACAACATCATCACCACTTGGACGTGTTCCAAACCTCCCCAAATATGTATTCACATGCAATTAAACCACTTGTAAAATGTTCTTTCTCATTGAGATATTATTATTGTATATAATGTGCAAAATATTATGTGTGGAAATATATTTCTACATTGTGCCATAAGGTCAAGAATTATTCAATCTTCTTCAAATGACCTTAACTGCATTACCTATAACTATCCTATCCTATCCTCCTATCCTATCCCGTAACTTGGAGGTCGTAGGAGCACCACAGATGATCGTTTAACCAGCGTACTCCAACTTTCCCTGTCCTCAGCAACCCTGATGGTATCGCTCAGTGTCAAACCAGTCCATTCTCGAATGTTGTCCTCCCACCTCTTTTTCGATCTCTATCTTCTTCTACCTCCTTGCACCGTGCCTTGCAGGATGGTTTCTGCAAGACCGGATGATCTGGTGACGTGGACCATCGGAGTTTCCGTTTCTTCACCACTGTGATCAGGTCATCGTGTTGTCCAATGGCTTGTGTGATGGTCTGTCGGACTTCGTCGTTGGTGATGTGCTGGGTATAGGAAATGCCCAGAAGTCTTCTGTAGCACCTCATCTCCATGCTTTGTATTCTTCGTTGGAGATCTGCTGTGAGGGTCCATGTTTCGCAAGCATATATGAAGATGGAGATGACAAGGGAGCGCAGTAGCCTTACCTTGCAATGTAGGCTGATGGTCCTGCCTTTCCAAATTGGCTTCAACCTCGTCAGGGTAGTAGTTGTTTGTGCGATCCTGGAGAGGACTTTCTGTCGGGACCCATTGTCTGATACAATGGCTCATAAATATTTGAAGCTATGCACTATGTTGAGGGATTCGCCTTGGACTGTGATGTCCGTGTTGATGCCATTGGTGTTGTTGGTCATCATTTTGGTCTTCTCTGCATTTATTTCCATTCCACAGGCTCTGGAGATTGTGTCAAGCCTCGGTACCAGCTGTTCAAGTTCTTGTTCCTCTCCAGCCAATCCACCAATATCATCCGCAAAACGAAGCTTGGATATTGCTCTACCCCTTATGCTGACTGTGCCTTCGTGATCTGCAAGGGCATCTGACATGATGCGCTGTAGGAAGATGTTGAAGAGTGTTGGAGAGAGTAGGCATCCCTGACGCACACCGACTGTTGTTCTGAACCAGTTTCCGATGGCGCTGTTGTGGAGGACTGAACTGGTAGCCTTGTCATACAGGCTTTTGATGACTTCAATAATTTTAGGGCTGATGTTGTACACTCTCATGGTTGCCCAGAGGGCTGCATGCCAGACTCGGTCAAACGCCTTTTTGAAGTCTAAGAACACATGATATAGATGTTGTTGGTGCTGTAGGTATTTCTCGAAGATTATTCTGAGGTTGAAAATCTGTTCAGTGGTACTTCGCCCTGCCCTGAATCCTGCTTGTTCTTCAGCTATGATTTGTTCAGTTTGGGGTTTCTACCTGTTGAGTATTATTTTCTGAAAATAATACAAAAATACCTATAACATATTTGTTAAAATGTACTTTCAAATGGAAACTGTCCTTTGCGAAGTGACAAGGTCTTTTCTACCCCACACTGATTAAAAAGATGTATACAATCTGCTTTGATGGCTTTAAACCTTCTTTTGGGTAAGAAACTAATAAAGTGAACACGTTTGTGTGCTTTCTGTTTCGCGTAGCATAATGACATGTGCATATTATATTCCCAAAGGAGCATGTGAGTCAGACGTTGTCCTTCTAGTTGTGTTATGAGGCTTTACGATGTAATGGGCCGATCTATCAACCAAAGGATGCGTGACAGTCACCATTGCTATGTATAAAGTACACGAGAAGAAAACAGGGCTGGAGACCCGTCTGCCATATCGCCAATAGTGTATGTAGGCGTTAAACTTCAGTGCTCATTCAATCAGGATGGTAGAACATTAGTTTAATCACATTCAGGTTATTGCTAAGCCAGCACACTTGAAGCTCTATCAATCTTTTATTGGCACAGTTGAAGTACGCTTAAAAGGGCAATTTTCACCGTCACTGCCTGCAAGTAAAACCAATATCTGCCTGTGTACAAATATCACTGGGGCATTATACGCTGAAAGAGGATAATAGCGTACAACCCTGTGTGTCAAAGACAGGCATTATACACGCTGAAAGTGGATCCTCGCTAGCAAAGCGGTAGATAGTATACCTATGTATCATAGAAAGCTAAGGTGTGATCAGACCGTTTCTTTGGAGAAACGAATCCGCCGCTACAACCGCGTAAGGACGACCATGTAATCTTCCCTTCAATCGAAACGATTTAGGCCTATGATATAGGTGGAAGTTCCGCATATAACTAAAACAGGGCCTATATCACTGTCTTCCCCGTTATAGGACTGCATTTTTCGATCTAAATCAAGATTATTATATATTCGTTCTTATGCGTATAGTTGATTGGAGACAGTATAATTAATTTTTGAAGACGGTATACTAGCTAGGTTGTCTCTATTGTATGGCATCATATTTGGCAGTAACACTATCAATTTTTGCATTTATTTTCTGTAAAAATGTTTTATCTGATAATGGAGATTAATTTAATGTTTAAAAAAAAACTCACCATCTGATTAGCAATGGTTATAGGTTATAGATTAGCAAGTTACGTTTTCTAAGAAAGTCAGGTGCTGTTCTGAACTTGTCCCAGTTTAACCCCCTTTGTTACGTTTGAGACGCACACGATAGATCCGATAGTTTTGTTTTGCAAAGCTTGAAGTAACAGAGTTTGTTTTTACCTTTGATTTGATTTTGCGTTGTAGTTGGAAGAAGCTTTGTATAATATTGATAATTTTCATTGGTCGATATTATTGGAGAATTTTCTAGGGTTGCTTGTTTACTATCGATCGAAGCGTGTAGATACATCTAGTGGTAGCTACCAGATGCTCCTAACCTAAATAAAGTTATATGACGTAAGACAGTGCATAGTTCTGATGACGAATTTTATTCTGATTGGCTGTATTTGCGTCACGCTGAAATGTTCGAACGTTCTCTAGATTATAGAAAAACAATATAGGTGATGCACTGTGTCTGAAAAAGCAGAGCTGAAAAAGTAATTTTAAGTTAAAAAAACAACAACGATTGAGCGATTGCATGCAGTTGTTGATGTACGCTGAATACAGTTGGAAAACGTCATACGACGACGCCTGCATTGCTGCTGAGTGAACAGATTGCGTGGATAAACGAATCTGGGTTACACCAATTAGGATTCGAGCATCGGGGCTGAATCAAATACTGATTTTAAAAAAAATTGGGGGGGGGGGGGGGAGGGGGGCAAGCCGCGATCTACGCCATAGCCAAAGGGTTCAACTGCGACAAGTGAGTCTACGATACAAAAGGCAGTCATCGAGAATAGACGCCAACGAGTTGCGTCGGGAGGGACCAACATAATGGAACTACATCCCCGATAGATTCGGGTTGACAGCAAGGGCGTATAGTCGCCGAAGAGTTGCCTCGTGAGCGAACAACAGATCGGGACTCCGTGGCTGCCGCAAGACTACTTCGAGGGACAGTCTCGGAGCTACATCGCCAGTTTTACAGAGAGCGACGAGCGGACGTCGCGCCTACTTCAGCACAGGAGCGTATACATCAACACCAGCGTGGTGCAGCGTCGCATACGACGAGGACAGCGGGGCCTGCGTAAGTGAAGGCTACTAGTGGCAAGCATCAGCGCTACTGCAGAAAGCGTGCTGTTCCAGAACAGTCTAGAAGGGTGCAGCACAGTCAAGAACTTTCCAGAAATATCAAGATGGCTGACTTCTGGCAGAAAGGACTTGAACTGAATCTAAAAGGCAAACAGCTGACGGAGTACGTCAAGTCCCAGGAGAGAATATTGCGAACTTGAAGCTGGTCGTCAGTTCCAGCTAGAAATGGCGTGCATCCAGCAACAGCAGAACGCGCCACATGTTATCAGCGACCACAAGGCTCCACAATTGCCAGCGTTCGTCGACGGGAAGGACCAGATCAACAGTTATCTGGCGAGATTTGAAAGGTTCGCTGAAAGTTCTAACTGGCAACCTCAAGACTGGGCAATTCGACTCGGTGCACTTCTGACGGGGCAAGCACTCGAAGTTTACACCAGACTGTCGAACGATGATGCCCAAAACTACGACGTCTTGAAAGACGCCCTATTGCATTGCTACAGCTTCACAGAGAAGGGCTACCATAAACGTATTCGTGAATGCCGGCCTTTGTCAGACGAGACACCAAAACAATTTGTGGAGCGCCTGTCGTCATACTTACACAAGTAGGTGAAATTATCAGGCGAAGGGAAGTCTAACGACAGTCTCCATGACCTGATCGTGAAGGAGCAATTTCTCAATGCCTGTCACAAGGTCCTGGCGACCCATCTAGAATTACAAAAGCTGCAGACGCTTAAAGATGTGACCGAGGCTGCTGAAAGATATCTCATCGTTCACGGGAAGACCCTGGGGCCACCCAAGGCGACGAAACATTTTCAGAAGACTGGAAACCATGGGAACCAGATCCAGGGGAGTCAGACGAGCCAGAGACACACGGACTCCACGCCACCTCCCATGGAAGGGCATTCAAGAGGCTATTTCACCTGCAACGCTACAGACCACAGAGCTGCTAACTGTCCTTAAAACAAAAATAGCGGACAGCAGAGCAATACTGACAATGCAGCGGCGGTGTGCTTGGGGCTGACCTTGTTCTAACCTATAAAGGGAACAGTGAAAGCCCCAGTTGAAAACCTGTCTTGCCTTTGTAGGCATGACAGATTCACTGCGGCAACAGTACCCCCGTTGGAGTGCCGGGGGTTTCAGTATAAATAGTATCCCCACTTTATGGAAATTTAGTGCTTTAAATTCCCACTGTTGCTATCTTCCTCATATACTCTTTCCCACTCCTGCTCTGTCCTATCACTCTGCTATACTATCTTCTTCTTCGCTAGATCAATGACCTACCTTTTTTCTTGAAAACTCTTCCTGGACAAGACTCCTTGTTTGTGTATGAGGTCTGTTGGATCAGCTTGGGAGTGTTGGACGCTTTCTGCTGGGTGGTCACTAGGGCTTCCTATGATGTTAGTATTTAGCAATATAGGCATTTTATATGTATATGTTTCGTTGATGATTTGTAATGATGGTTGTATTCTATTTTGTTTTTGTAACCGGGGGTTCGCGTAGTTGAGGTAAACCCTCAGCCGTCCCCCGCGTGGGATGTCTTTATTGTAAAGTGACTGGCCGGTGGAGGGCGTTCAATTTTCCCACTAGGGTTGTTTCAGCAGATCTTTTATACGGATCGGGGGTTGTCCGGTCCTGATTTGGCTCGGAGGAGTCCGCTGGACCTAAAGCAACAATAAATCAATCAATCAATCAATGGGGCTGACCTGGATCTGTCCCAGTTTAACTCCCGAGTCGTGCTTTATAGGGAATGTGACCTATCCCAGCATAACTCTATGTTTTATGGGTGTTTGAGGTATGTTCTGGACTTGTTCCAGTTTTCTTACCTGTAGTGCTTTATAAGTGTTTTGGGGTGGGAGCTTTTCTGTCCATGCTCCAGTTAAACTGCCCTGTGGCCTGTTTTGGACTAGTCCCAGTTTAAATCTCATGTTGTGTGGGAAGGGGATTGTTCTGGAACTGTTCTGTCTCCCGAATGACTGTTTATTTTGAGTATAAGCGGATTGAGTATACTGCTGGGGGATGATTTGGAATAGAAGAGGGGCCATAATCAGGCTATCTCCCGGGGAGATAATCTGGGCTGGACTGAAACTACTCCTGGGAGTAAAAGTGGTAAGAGAGTCATTTCTGCACGTTACACCCGATAAGCGCTCATTACGACTGTAACCTGAAAGGGAACGAACGCCCCCGTCCACTTACAAACAGCATTCACACATGCATGGGCACCAAACGCATCAAATGGCCACGGAAACTAACATGCACGCACACATACTTACTATGCTCTTGAGTTGCATCCAGTAACCTCCCTCACATCGAAGCACACCCACACTTCATGTCTTCTTATTTTTTTTAAAGAAGGTGCTTAGCGTGGTTGCTGGAATTTAAAATTCCTTGGCTATACCAGCTTTTTTTCTTGTTTGGATGCGCTTTCACATGCGATTCTCAAGTTCTCTCTATCAGAGTGAACTGAATTCTTCTTTGTTTTGCGGTCATGTTTTCCAATACATAAGAAAACACTGCCCACAAAGCATACTATCATTCTACAGGCACCCGAATGATGTCAAAATTCTGCATGATGAATACAAAATGCAAGTTTTTACGTCATTTGCGTGAAGTTACGTCAGTTTAAATGTTTTCGAACTTTGAATTCGTTATATCCGTGGAATAAGAAACACATTCGATGTAAGCGAAGCAACGTTGCAACCGTATTCGTTGTATCCAGAAAGTTCTAAGTTATAAATAAGAACTACCTTGGCCGGGGACTTTTTTTTTTTGCGTGTTTGCTGTAAGCGTGTTTGTCTTTATATGCTTTGTGGAGATAAGTGCAGATGAATTTAATTTTCATATTCCCCATAATTATTTAAATGAATTTTTTTGGGTGGGGGTGGGGGGGGGAAGGTGGGGGTGTTTATCTTCATTTTTGCCGAAGACATTTGAATATGTACAGGAGTTTGGCTATTTGTAAAAGTTGTGGAGAGGTGGGTTAGGAGTGGGGAGGGGGGGAGTGGAAGGGTTTCTTTGGGGAACATTGACCGATTGATTTGATTGATTTAGTTATTGTTTTCTGTGATGCAGTGGAATATCGCTTCATGATGTTGGGGAGGTCTGGAAGTGGCAAAAGCTCTCTGGGGAACCTGATCATGGGTGAGAAAGTATTCGTGGCAGGTGCCGGTTTGTCTTCTGGCACTAAAAACTGTGAATGCAGAAGGAGCAAAAAGGCAAAGAATGGTTTGATGTTCTCGGTGAGTGCACATTGAGTCTTCCATTATCTTTACCCAGACAGACTAGACGTGATCTTGTTCAAAACAATGACTTAATATATTAGTAGTGAAGAAAACGACAGCAATTTTGGCCGACAAAGATCATCCTCTGTACATGGAATTTGACAGTAGGTTGATAGAGAGAAGTGGTAGATATAGGGCAGTAAAGACGAAAATGACGAGACACAAACATTCATTTATTCCAACAGCCATTCAGATGTACAACGAGCAATTACATAGGGCAAACACAAAACACACGACTAACTAACATACTGACTAGCTGCATTCCCACCTGGGCGGGACTCACTACCGCACTATAGAATTAACGTGCAGTATGCTCTTTTTAATGCTAAACTACACTTTTATGTTTTCATGTGTATAAATTCTTAATAATAGTCTTTTATACCCTTTTTATGATTGTAGTTCACTTTTGCTTACTATGTGTTATATACTTTTTGACTCCCATTGCTATAAAAAAAAGTATAATGCATGCCTAAAGATAAGTGTATGTGGTGTTTCTTTTTTGCCTGATTGTTAGCATGCCGTCTTTAATGTTGCATATTACATGTATGTTTTTATCATATTTAAAATTGTGATGAGTGAAAGATTTCCTTGACGACATTGTAATTTCCATTTTATGGATTATTAAAGATTATGACTTATGACTTATCCGTGTTTTTTTTTCTCTCTACAGTGATTCGACAGTTAAAATCTATAATTGTTATGATCAGTGCAGTTACCTACCACATTTGAACACCTTTGAGTATTATTTAGCGATGAAGAAGAATCGCCTCGAACTGATACAGTACTCCTCGCTTAAGGTGACCCCCCACGGGACCAAATTTTTGTTTGATCTTATCCGAGGGGCACCCTAAACAGTCCTCTGATAAGATCCACTATCAGTAAAAAACTTGATCTTATACGAGGTGCTAAATTTTTTTGTCGTGTGACAGTGTGTGACTGTGTGTGTGTGCGTGTGTGTGTGTGTGCATATGTGCACGTTGGTGCGCGCGTATGCATGTATGCATTACTGTATATGTATTTTTTGTGCGTATGTATGATGCATAAGCATCTCTCAAACTCTCAAACGAACGGATGCAAGCATGCATACACATACACACACTCTCATACACACACAAACACATTGACGCGCACGCACGCAAATGAGAATAAAAAATAAAAAGTTTGCACCAAGACAGTTACTGGGTGTATTTGCAGAAAACCTTACACAAGTTTAACGAATTGTTCATTTTGTCTACGCCACGGCACAAGCTTTATCGCTAGTGAATGAAGTCAATTCAGGGTAAGGTCCACTGTGGCAATACGTCCCGCTAGGAAGGGACACGGCAGATCACAGTTACACCTGTCTACACCGCCCATGGGTCGCACTCTGTCAAAGTGGTTCCCGTGTGTATTGCAGAGTGTCGCATAACGCGGATGCTGGCTGGACGTCACAGGTGTTCTGGGATGGAATTCCATCTCAAAACAGGAAGTGACCTCATAAATGACGTCATCTGTGACATCAATTTCTCTTAAGCAGTAGTCTCCTCCATTTGGGAACCAAAACGGGGTTGACCTTATCCGAGGTTTTCCCTTATGCGAGGTGACGCTAAGCGAGGAATTCTAAATGGTACAAAGAAGGTGTTTGGCGGGGACCAACAACCTGCTTGATCTTATCCGCCTTGTGACCTTAAACGGTAGTGACGTTAAAAGAGGAGTACTGTAATAAGCTTAAAAAAATAATATAAATAATTGTAGATATGGTTAAAAAAAAGGGGGGAAAGGTAAAGGTAGTCCCATAGCCTTGTGGCCGTAGGGTAGCGTGATGTTGGAGATCACACTTATCTTGGACCAGCGTAATGAGGGTGATGCACATCTCTCTCCCTCGCTGCTTTACCTTCCCCACCCTTAAGAGAGTAGGTACTCAGTCACAGTTGAGTCAACTGGGGGCGTTGTTATTTGTCGCTTCACGTTTTGCGGTCACCCATCCAAGTGCTAACCGCACTGGACGGTGCTTAACTTGCGACACAGTAGCGAGTGCTCCAACCATTGCGCTATCCGACACCCATTGTAGATATGACAGTAATAAAAACAACCCATAAGCAGAATCAAAGGTTTAAACAACGTTCAATTGAAAAACAACAAACAAACAAAATAAATAGTGCAACAACAACCATCCACAGGACCACCAACAATCCCCGCTATATACTTTCTTGCTGTACACTGTCATAGTTAAAGAGCAATGCACGGAAAACACTTTATCAATTTGCATGAAAGGTACTGCATCATGAGTTCAATTTCCTATCCTGGATAAGTGAGATGTGAAGTGCCACAAGGTCTGTACTTGGCTCTTCTCTCTCTAGCAAGCGTCATCGCATTGTCAGCATAACCTTTGTGATCACTGTTATTCCATCGTAATTTGTTATTGTTCAAAGTACTGGTGGTCAATTGTTATCCTTTGTTTTGCATGGCCGAAAATACTTTGTCTTATGTTTTAAAGTTGGGTTTTCACAATCGGATTCATTTGCAACAGATCGTGGACACCCCAGGTTTCTTCGATCCTTTAAAGTCAAACAAGGAGGTCGCAGAGGATATTATTAAAGCCACAACCTACCTTAGCCCAGGGCCACACGCCATTCTATACGTTGTCAAATTCGACAGGTAATAAATAACTGCAGCAGCAGTAGTAGTAGTAGCAGCAGTAGTAGTAGTAGTAGTAGTAGTAGTGGTAATAGTAGTAGTAGTAGTTGTTATTGTTGTTGTAGAACTTGTAAAAAAATTTACCTTCCCCCGCCCCTCCCCTCCTCCTCCCTCCCAAAACAAACAAACAAACAAAACCAACAACTTAATGCAAAGTGAGCTAATATTACACATCACGCCACGGAATTGCATCACGCATACAATCTCTGTCTCTGTCTCTCCCTCCCACCCTCCCTACCTCCCACTCTCTCTCTCTCACACACACACGCACGCATATATACACGCAGTACACAACCCTCTCTTTCTCGACGTGTACAACAATCCAGTTCACGAATAAATCTACTATACTCCATCAAAAGAATAAAATAAAATGAGAGGGAGGGTGTCACGAGCGGACGATTCACCTCTGGCGCTGCCTGCGTCCCGTCTCCACTTTCTCGCCCGCTGGCCAAGCCAACTAAGCCCCGCCCCTCGGGAATTGCCCCTTGAAGCCACAGACTGGCCAAACCAAAGGGTCAGTCTTCAGCCGTCAGCCCGAGCAAGAACTGCCTGCCGAGGACACGCCGCACCACGTTGTGACCCCTGAGCCTCGGCAATATTCTTGTGTTCTACCCGTTCTTGGTCAAGGTAAGAGTGGAAACTTACTTTATATCATTTAGCATTTCCATCACCCGTCGATTTCCCAACATGTTCATATGTCCTGTAGATATGTACGTTCGTGTCTGTGGTTTTGTCTTGATGTGTTGCTGTGATATGCATTTTATTCCCTGTATCTATTATCTGCATTTTGATTGCTGTTCATGCCATGTTTGTATTTATACCTGTATGCTCCCTGCTAGACCCTTGTATAAATCTCCCATGCCATGTTGTCCCACCACCTAGATTAAAGTCCCCCAGTACAGCACCCTTGCCTACAACCCCCATTGTCCGGTAATTACCCCCTTTGCTTCTCCCATGTTCTTATTGTGTAGATATCTACCCCTGTTGTCCATCACCCCATCTTAAGGCGCCGAAGTTATTATTTATTAGCGGCCGCCAGTAAACTCCACCAAAGCCCCCTAGCCATTGTTGCAATTGTTGGACTGTTGGAACGAACCGGTCAAGTCTTGGCCGGTGCGTCCAAATTTGAAAATCTGATTGGCATGCGCGCTAACCGGCGCGGCATCCAGAGTGTGTGTACACCTCTGATCCTGAGTCGATACTTCGTTGCAGAACGGGCCCTTATACCGGCTGCTACGAGACTCAAGACCCGCTGCGTGCAACCCAGACACACTGGTTGTCACTGAGAAGCGTAGGAACCGAAACACTGCTAACGGTCAGCCACGTAGGCCGCTTGCACCAACACCCCTGTTACTCAAGAAGCCGACCCAGTGACCTGCATTGGCCATCTGACGCTAACCGCCTGGAACATTGCACAATCGCCATCCAGAACCGAGAGGCAACCTCCGCCCCTACACTATTACAGCTAAGTGCGCACCAAGCGCACACCACAATTCTGAGACATTCTGGCTAGCCACGCGCAGCATCCAGATACCCCTCTGCCTTGTGATGACATCAGTCCTCAATCGCCCTAGTATCCCCCAGACTGCCCACCCAGAATAGCTCCAAGATACTCTGGACGCTTATAGACTATTACCAGTGACTCAGCCTTAAGCTTACCTCATACGCCTGACCTACTTCTATTTAATAAATTGCCTAGTATTATATTATAACATCTGACTTCCCCTTGTTTCAAATTCTCTACTAGTTTAGTTGGTATTCTTCTCGTCTGGCCTTTTACCTTTCTATCATTCCTTAGTATTCCCAGCATTATTTTCCTGAATGTCGCCGCAAGTTGGCCTAAACAAGGGAGGCAACACAGCGCGGGGGAATAATAGCTAATCCTCATCCCCCCAACCCCCTTTCTTCGTGACATTAATTTTGGCGACCCCGACGAGACAAAAGACTTAGATTTCTAACCCCACCCGACGAGACCAAAGACTTAGATTTCTAACCCCCACCCGACGAGACAAAAGACTTAGCTTTCCACCCCAGCCCAGTAGAGATAGGACCTAGCCCCCTAGCCTAGTAGTGTATAGCATAGCCCCATAGGTCTTTTACTGGCACTCCAGAATTGTGGTGGTACGCAGAGGTTTTTTCTTGCATTCATTTTTTATGCTTTGATTTGATTGCTTGTTGTCTGTGTCTTTGTTGTGGTGTATTCGCTCCTGTGCCATTTCATCTTAGTTCATTCCAGCCCGCCCTTGTTTGCTGTCAGTGTACCCCCTTGTGAGCGCCCCTTCATCACGGTTAGGACCTTTTCGAGGTAAGTCGCTTCTCTTGCCATGGCCGACCGGGGAGAACTCGCCCTCAAGTACAAGGGTATTGGCGAGAGCTTAGGGCTCGCCGGCACTGAGCTCAAGGATTACGTCCTCACCAACGTGGATGCGGACGTTGCCGAGGAGAAATTGAAGAGAGAGGAGAGGGCTAAAGAACGGGAGGCGAAGAAAGAGGAGGAGAAAGAGCGGATCGCCGCAGAGGAAAGAGCCGCCGCCCGGAAGCGAGAGGATGAGAAAGAGAGAGTCGCAGAAGAGGAGAGAGTCGCCGCACGGAAGAGAGAGGAGGAAGAGAGAGCAGCAACGTGGAGAAGAGAGGAGGCGAAGGATAGGATAGCCGAGGAGGAGAGGGCTGCCGCACGGAAGAAGGAGGACGAGAGAGCCGCGGCACTCGAAGAGAAGAGGAAGGACAAGGAACTCGAGAGGCGCCGAGAACTACTCCAGCTCGAGCGCGATCGCCGCGAGCTAGGCCTCGGATCGCCCGCGAGCGACGACTTCTCCCTCAGCGCATTCAGCTCCACCGCCAGCGCCGGAACATCCGCAGTCATCCCGCCGATCCCGGGGATGAACTTCACCCTGGACCCTTTCGTCGAGCGCGACGAATCGATAGAGGTCTACCTCGCCCGATTCGAGCGAGTCGCGGGGGAAAACCAGCTCAACCAGCAATATTGGTACAGGAAACTCAGCCACGGCCTAAAGGGGAAGGCCTACGAAATCCTCGCTAAGACTCCGACTGCCGAGGAGGGCGACTACCCCGCCCTAAAGAAAGCGCTGCTCCACGGATTCGAACTTTCTGGCGAACACTACCGGAAGAGCTTCCGCAACTCCCGGAGAGAGAAGGGAGAGAAATTCACTCAGTTCGCCGACCGGCTAGCCACTCTACGGGACAAGTGGATTGAGCAGACGGACGAGCCCAAGACGTACGATGGACTGCTCGAACTGATGCTAGCCGAGCAACTCAAAGGAACCATGCCAGGGGAACTTCGGACCTTCGCCGCCGAACAGGGAGCCGCCCGCTTGGAAGATCTCATAATAGTCGCGGACCGCTACCTGACCGCCCACCCCGACGACCGACAGCCTCGCCGAGAACCCCTAGCACCCTCGTCACCAGAAACCCGCCAGCAACCTCGCCGGCCCGTCCCGCCAGCGAACAACCGTCCACCCCCGCCTAAAGGACGCCCAAACCCCGGAGCAGAGCCTGGGAAGCGGAGCGGAGAGCTCTACTGCGGCTACTGCCAGCGCCGAGGACACACCCGGGAAAAGTGTTTTCGCCGCCTCCGCGACCAGCGTCGCAAACAAGGAACTGTGTTGGCCCTGCGCCAAGTCACTCCCGACGGGAACCCGGTAACCCCCGTCGCCACTCCCACCGATCGCCCGGCCGTCACCGAGCAGGTGACAATCAACGACCACCCCGCACACTGCCTCTACGACACCGGTCAAACATTCGACGCCGTCGTCCGCCGCTCGCTGATCAGGGACCAAGATCTGACCGGCGAAACGATCACCCTGAAGCTGGCCAACGCGTCACAGCCCAGCACCACTCTCCCTATCGCCCGGATCAACGTCACAAGCCGCTACGTCACGGGATCCATCCAAGCCGCCGTGATGGACCAGCCCCTCTTTGACTTGATTCTATGATGCCGTTATGTCTTCTTGGGAATGCCGCCCCAGCCTGTGGAGTCGATGGCCGCCGTCCAGACGCGCGCCCAAACGAAATCAGCCGCGACCCCACCACCGATACCCAACCAGATGCCGGAGCAAATCCGGAAAGCCCAGGAAGAAGACGCCACCCTGCGCAAGTGCTACGGGAAGCTACCCGCCGCACGCACTCCACCCAAGACCGGGGACTTTTACGTCGAGGACGGACTCTTGTACCGTCAGAAGGACGACCACTCACAGCTAGTCGTACCCGCGACCCTTCGCCCCCAAGTCCTGGAACTTGGCCACAGCATGCCCCTAAGTGGTCACATGGGGATAGGAGCAACCGCCCTGCGAATCAGCGCGCAGTACCACTGGCCCGGGATGACCGAAGACGTGAAACACTACGTCAAGTCCTGCCGCCAGTGCCAACGATTCTCGCCCCGCCATCACACCGTACCGGTAACCATCAGCCCCACCGTCGCCGTAGGAACGCCTTTCCAACGAGTAGCCGTCGACATAGTTGGACCCCTTCCGCGGACCAAGAAGCGGAACCAGTATCTGCTCACCCTAGTCGACGCATGCTCCATGTGGTGTGAGGCCGTTCCCCTGCCGAAGATCGACGCCGCCCGAGTCGCCGACGCGCTCGTCACTATCTTCACGCGAGTCGGATTCCCGGAAAGCATCCTGACCGACAACGGGTCACAGTTCACGGGAAGACTGATGCAGGAAGTCTTCCATCTACTACGCATCCGGCACATCCGCACTCCACCCTACCACCCCGCCAGCAACGGACAGGTCGAGCGCCTGAATGGGACGCTCATCTCGATCATACGGAAGATCGCCGACGACCAATCTACCGCGTGGGACACCTACGTCACGTCAGCGCTCTTCGCGTACCGGGAGACCCCACACACCTCCACCGGATACACCCCTTCCACGTTGCTTTTTGGGAGACCCCTCTCTGGACCCCTAGCTGCCTTGCGACGCAGCTGGACCGACGCCAAGCTAGACGAGGCACCGGTCGATGCTACGAAGTACGTCACCAAGCTCCAGGAGACCCTCAAGGCCACATGGAAAGCCGCCTCCGCCAACCTGAAGAAGGCGAGAGGTAGACAGGCCCGATATCACAATCGCCGCGCCCGCGACCGAGAACTTCAAGTAGGAGACCTGGTCATGCTACTTCTCCCCAGCGGCACGAACAAGCTCGATATCGCTTGGCAAGGACCCTACCCGGTGCTGGAGAAACTCTCCCGAACCACCTACCGCATCGAGGTAGACGGAAAACCCAGGACCCACCATATCAACTTACTCAAGCGGTACCTGGAACAGCCCGCAGTCGCCCCGGATACCCACTCGCTACTCACGGTCGCGCTGGCCGTCGAGGTGGATGGGACAGAGACCGGCGTCGCCGAATATCCGCTACAAGGGAAGGAATCCTTCCGGGACGTATCTCTCGACCCGGCACTTCCCGCCAGCCAGCAACGCCAACTACGCTCCATCGTAGCCGACTACAAGGAAGTACTTTTTTTTTTTTTTTTTTTTTTTTTTTTTTTTTTCATGTTTATTTTTTTTTTATTCTTTCAAAATATCACATAAATAGGAAAAAAAATACAATCACAACATTTATACTACATGACATTACTTAGTAATTTGGTCCTGATTTGGCTCGGGAGAGTCCGCTGGACCTAAAGCAATAACCTTGTATTGTACTTAGTAATTAACTTACATACCACACACACACACACACACACACACACACACACACACACACACACACACACACACACACACACACTCATACACACTCATACACTGAGGTTCTTCCCTTTTTTCATTTCCGTGGAATATTTTATAAATTCAATATTACAATGATCAGAAACTGACTAAACAATCACATCTGTATCACCCACAAAAAAAACCCAGTGCTCCCACAAATCATTGAATTTGTCTAATTCAAACCTGTTACGTGCATTATGTTTTTCTACTTCGTACTTCATTTTTAAATATCTCCTGAATGCATACAATTGTGGCAGTACCTTATCAAATTTACATTTATAAATAAAATACTTTGCCACCAAAATGACATATTGGAAGGTCTTTGATACTGTACGGTCATGAGAATATCCAAGAAGGACATGAACTTCAGAAAAATCAAATGCCTCATTTACCAAACCACTATCAAGTAATACATCACGCAGGTTACTCCAAAATCGTCTCACAAACCTGCACTGAAAAAACAAGTGTTGAATATTTTCACGCGCTTCTTCACAAAAGCTACAGCATTCATCAGGTGCAATACCCATGTATTGAAAAACAACGTTAGTACCAATTATACGATGAACCAACCTTATCTGAAACCATTTTAATTTAACTTCTTTTATCGCTTTTATTTCATACAGAATGTTTTTCCAGTTCAGTTCGCACTTAAGTTTTTCTTCCCATGTTTTACAAAAATTTGGTGTTACATCATCCGACATTAAAAGATTATAATACAGTCGAGCGCCCTTTTGGACAGAAAATAACGTTTTAATAATCAATGTATCACCCATGGCCATATCATTCACAAGCAGTATATCGCTCTTTCTAGCGTATTCCTTAACTGCATTTATACAACCACAATAAGTTAGAAAGTGGCCTCGGACATTATACTTTCTTACAAATTCATTGAAAGACAAGAAACTGCCATTAGGATGAACGAGGTCTTTTACTTGAAAAATATTTTTAGACGCCCATTCGTTTATGTATAAACACTTATTCCCTACTTTAATGTTTTGATTATAGAAAATTGGTTCAGCTAAAAATTCTTCAGATTTTGTCACATGGATACGTTTACCAAATAGGCTATAAGCATGAAAAACGTCTTTCCAGAATTGGTTTAAATTAGCAACATTTTGTGGCAAACATGAACCAACCGTTTTTAGATTATTAGCTAAAGGAAAAGTACCAAGAATAACCGATTTCCATTTATGCTCAGTTAAATAAATCTTTTTAACCCAAGTTAGCTTTAAACTGTACACATACTGACGGATGTTCGGAATACCAAGTCCTCCTTCTTCAACGCTTTTCATGGATATTTTTCTACTAATTTTGTCCCTTTTCCTTCCCCAAACAAAGTCAAAAATAGTTGTTTGAAGTGATTGCATAGTATGGTCAGGTGGGTTTGGCAGAAGCAGCCAAAGATAAGTCAGTTTAGAAAGTATTAACGATTTCAAAATAGCAACTCTACCCAGGGGGGTGATCTGCCTCTTTAGCCAAATGCCGTACAATCTTTTAACTTCTTCAAATTTATTATTAACATTAATATCGATTATATCCTTCAGGTCGTTTGTAAACAGAATACCAAGAATCTTAAACTGTCGTGGGTTCCATTGTATGTTTAAATGCTGCATGTATGTAACTGGTGAATTGCGTTTATTACCTAACCACACTGCGTTTGTTTTACTCGCATTTAGGAATAGCCCTGAGTAATTTCCAAATGTGTTGATTGTTATTATTGTTTCCTCAAACGAAGCTTTGTCCCCTTCTAAGAAGATTTCTGTATCGTCAGCGTACTGTGATAACTTGTGTTCTGTTTCGTGTATTTTAATACCTTTAATATTATTATTTTCCCTAATCATGGTACCTAGAATTTCGGCACATAGAATAAAGATATAAGGTGACATGGGGTCTCCTTGTCTGCAGCCTCTAGACACTGGAAACCAGCCAGACACTTGTCCGTTTGCAGAAATACATGATTTACAGTCAAAATGTAAGGTTTTAATCCATCGACACATGTCTTCACCAAAACCAAAGGCTTTTAAGGTCTTAAGTAAGAAATTCCAGTCTAAACTGTCGAACGCCTTCTCAAAATCACAGCAAAGGAGCAAACCGGGCGCATCCGTGGCAGTTACATAATCAATAATATCATAAACTAATCTAATATTATCCCCGATAAATCTATTTTTAACAAACCCAGTTTGATCTTCATTAATTAATCTTGGTAGAACTTTTTTCATTCTATTAGCTATAGATGTTGATCCAATCTTATAAACGACATTAAGAAGAGAGATTGGTCTCCAATTCTGTATCCGCTCTTTTGGTCTATCAGGTTTAGGAATACAAATAATAACACCTTCTTTTTGTGTACACGATAACTCCCCTTTACTAAATCCTTCATTTAAAGATCTGACCACGAATGCGCCCAACTGTCTCCAGAACACTTTAAAAAACTCTGCAGAAAACCCGTCTGAACCTGGACTTTTACCATTTTTCATGTTCTTAAGTGCGTAGCTGGCTTCCTCAAGACTTAGAATTCCTTCAAGAGATTCCGTTTGAAACAAGTTTAGAACGGGTATATTATCAACTAGGTCACTGATTTCACAAGTTTCTAAGTCTCTTTTAGTATACAAACGCTCATAGAAATCTTTAACCTCGTTTACAATAACATCAGTATCGCTGGTTACGGAGCCATCTTTTAAAGTTAGTTTATTTATATGTTTATTAACGTAATTTCTCTTTTCCAAGCTACAGAAATACTTTGAAACCTTCTCCCCATCTTCCACCCATCTAGCTTTAGAACGCAGTAACACACCCCTCATTCTATGATCCCTTATGTTTATTAATTCTTGCTTGTCTTTTTCAAGAGATGCATGTTCTTCCACACCTAAGGTTTCTTTTCTTTCAAACTGTTCGATCCGATCTTGCAATACTTTTTCTTTTTCACCAGCCTCCCTTTTTTTAACAGCAGCGTATGAAATAGTCTTACTACGGATTTTCATTAATAATACATCTAAAAACAATTGGTCTGAAACCGTCAACTGAATATCCCACAGCGGTATATCATCTAACTTATCTCTATTATAAGGGAAAACTGCGTATTCAGCTAGGACAGATTTAATTTCACAGTTTATTATCACTAAATATTTTCTATCAAGTAACAAAGACGAGTTGAATTTCCAAAAAGAATGTCGGGTATTTTCTTTTCCAAACTGCAACGTTAGGGTGACTGCGGAGTGATCAGTTCTGTAACCAGGCTTTATATCTACCTCCTGAACAAAACACGAAACAAGATCAGAAATTAGGAAAAAGTCTAAGCGGCTTTGCTGGAGAGGAGTGTTTCTACGCCAGGTATATCGTTTGCAGTCAGGATAATTTGTCCTCCATATATCTGTTAAATTTAAATTGTCCATCATTAGTTTAACCTGATCATGAGCTCTTATATTATTTTTCTGTCTGTAGTTATTGCAGTCTAAATCGTAGTCTAATACCAAGTTCCAGTCTCCCCCAAAGATAACATGTTCACATTCTTCATACAACTTTACCGTTTCTTCAAGTTCTATATAAAAACTGGGGTCATCATTGTTTGGCCCATACACATTAACAATCACAAAATCTTTCTCATACATCTTCAAGTGTATTATAAGCCAGTTACCATTTACATCTCTGTGAACATTACATATTTTATATTCAAAAACACTATTAAAAAGAATCGCAACTCCTCTCGAATTAGAAGCGAAAGAAGCGAAAAAAGCATCAAACCCCCATTCATTTTTTATTTGTTTTTCTATTTTTGGATAAAAATGTGTATCTTGCAACATGCAGACACAGTATTTATTCTCTCTCAAGTAATGAAACACATCTCTTCTCTTCTGCAAGTCCCCTAACCCCCTACAGTTCATTGAAACAAAATGTACTTGATTATCTCCCATTATATAGCATATAAACAAACAGTTTTATCTTTTCCAAAGTGATCAAACAATTCCAGAGCTATCCAACAATGTGAGCATAAACATGTATACCCAAGAGGTAGGCAAGATTTCAGTGACATGGAAAACCAACAAACACCACTTCAATACTTGTTTGTATAAGGAAGAAACCCAGTCATGTCTCACTCTTACATCAGACAACACAATCAACCCATTCATTCTACTTTTCTCGCAACGATTATCGTACATCGATGAGACGAATATAGATTACTTTCAAACCTCTTACCAATTCTGAAAAAGAAAGCAATTCTATGTAAATGTTTAAATTGCACAATACAATGATTCCTTTGAAACTGTTCAAATGAAACACACAAAAAAAAACAACAAAAACAACAAAAACATTATATGCAAAAGTGACAAAATGCAAGACACCGTAGATACATTATTATGCACCAGCAGGCACCGACTCCCACCACACAACTTATCCTACTCAGACAACCAGCAATCGTCAGTTTGTTTTGGCTAAAAAAAAGAGTAGTCTAGTGTGAAAGGTCAAGGACCCGCTGTGCGAGCCAGCGCCACTAATCGCAAAAAGCAAAACAACATCGCACAGCTGGTGCACACGCCGGCTACTATTCAACATAAGTAAGCCTAAAAGGTATTCACAAGTAAGAAAAGGAATCGAACAAACAGCAAAATTAAGCGACTTACACATGAGAATTATTGTGTCCCTAACACCAACAACAGAACAACAACACTGATGTCAAAACTATAAACAACATTAAATTTTAACCAGCCAATCAAAACGATGACACACAAAGAGTTATAGTTTCATTCAAAACAGCAGTTTGCAGTACGGTTGAGTGTACCTGTACCAATCCGCCTCATGTCTTACTTATATTAGGCTTTTTGAACGTGAGAAAGAGTGATGTATGATGAAACAGCTAACGAAAAAACCTTTACGTGGAACTAATGATAGTTTTTTGTGTACAAACATAGCACAAGAGATATGTACAAGATTGACAGTATGCATGCATAGCATTAGTTATATAGTGGCTAATTACATGATCAAAATATACATTCAGCCAAAACATCTGTATTCTCAAATGAGTTATTTTCCTTGTCACATAACAGGAAAAAACAAACAGACGATAGTTATAAGACAATGATTTGACAGTTAATATCTATATAGATTGTTTATAATGTACTTCACTAATTGTACATATATGATCATGACCATTTCTGGCATACAAAACCATACCATTGATGCATGCTATCTAGTAAAACAGAAGACTTGTAGATTTATATACAGATTAGCAGTACGACTCACATGTTTAGCACACATATTTCACATGTCAAAGTGTAGAACATAAAAGCATAACATGAAGAAAAAAAAAAAAAGAGAATACAGGAGATTTCTGACAACATCAACAATATATTCATTCTATTCTTCTTTCATGAGGGATTGTCTTAATATAAAATACAACAAATATATAAGTTTTTTTATGATTACAATGTTGCCTGTAATACAAATTTATATACACATATCTCAAAATAATATTCAATATAGCCATCTTACATGAGGATTATCTTACATTATAACAAACAATCAATCACACACACAATAATACAATAAATAAGTAAATAAATGAATTATAATAATAATAATAACAGATCAAATAAAATATATTATCTTACTTTATGATTAAAAGGTTCTTGCGCTATAGATACCTAGTATACTAGGCACACACGTACATATACATGTACTCCAATGCCTTGTTCATTCCTATTAACTAGACGAATTACAAACTAGTAACTAGACAAATTATTATTTGGTAGATTATACAAAACAAATAAAACATATTTATAAGACAACAAAGACACTTTGACACACAAACGGACATTTATGTTTTCATTAGGCTAGCAGAGCCCAGCACTCCCTCTAGTCTCTACCAATTGCCCCTTACAGAGCTTTAGACAGCACTGTGTTGACATCTGCACCACCTTTTATGCGAACTGTCTTACCATTATAGTATACTAGGCACACAAATTCATATACATGTACTCCAATACATGTACTCCAATGCCTTGTTCATTCATATTAACTAGACGAATTACATACTAGACAAATTATTATTTGGTAGATTATACAAAACAGATAAAACATGTTTATAAGACAATAAAGTGTACCTTGACACACAAAACGGACATTTATGCTTTCATTAGGCTAACAGTGTTCAGCACTCCCTCTAGTCACTACCAACGGCCCCTGACAGGGCTTTAGACAGCACTGTGTTGACATCTGCACCACATTTTATGCGGACTGTCTTACCATTCTTCACCTTGGCAAATACTCTGCCGTTACTTGTCCAAGATGCCAGGGATGCAGAGTGTTTGTAAGCCTCCTTACACAACCTAGCATTCTCCGCTGTCAGGTCCTCTCCCACAGACACCTGCTGACCCTTAAGATTCCTGCGGTTGGCAAGAATTTTGTCGCGCTGCGTCCTGTCCTTAAACCGGATGATGATGGAGCGCTTCTTCCTGTCTCCTCCTCCTACAGCAACAGCACCCACCCTGTGGCAGGCTTCTAGGTCCTCTGGTTTGACGTTGACGCCGATGGAGTCGGTGAACAGCTTGCAGACCTTTCTTGCTGTTTCTTCAGGTTTCTCGTCTTTTCCTTCCTGGACGTTGAAAATTCTTAAGTTCGAGCGCCTACCGTACTGCTCTATGTCGTTCATCTCACTCTTGGTTTCTTCAAACTTTGACGTCAAGACATTCTTCACTCTGATGATTTCGTTCTTCAGACTCTCATTTTCCTTCCTCATTCGTTCGTTTTCTTTCTCCACTGCCTCCAACTTCACCTCAACGTCATGACATCTCGCTTCCATAACTTCGCACCTCTCCCCTATCTTCTCTCCCACACTCTGCACTTCACTTCTCATCTTTCCCACCTCTCCGCTCACCCAATCTCTTAGCTGTCGAATGTCTTCTTTCGTAGATAATAAAAGCATGCTACGCTGTAGCGACTCTAGTGTTTCTTGAATGGACATGTTGGACGAAATTTCACTCTCCGCTTCAAATGAGTCACTGGTCTTGCTGGTTTTATAACTCTGCGAAAGTATGGGGCTATCACTTTCAGATGCAGAACTGGAAGAGGGGACTGCTTTTCTTTTACCAACCGGCGAGAAGTATGTAGATATTTCCATCACAAACACGCTGTAATACCATCACAATCAAAGTAGTCATTCTTTTTTAAAGTCAAACTGTAACTGTTGAAGTCAAAGTATATATAATTATATTTTAAAATGTATAAAGTATGCACTGAAATAGTCTACTACTGAAATTATCACTTTCTTCTCAGGCACATTTTCAAGTTCAAGTTTCAATTTACATCCTTTTAGTAGGCCTACAACACAGTCATGGTCACAACATAGTAAGAGGTTTGAACTAGAATTGTACAGTGATTACATATCGGCTAATAGCCTGTTAGGGAGCGATGCAATAACACGTCTTACCCCTACGACGTTCGCTCACCGAATCTACAAGGAAGTACTTACCGACGTACCTGGGAGAACGGATCTCGAAGAAGTTCGCCTAACCCTGACGGACTCCACACCCGTCCGCCAGAAACCATACCCCGTCCCGCTATCCCAGCAGCAGGTAGTGAGGAAGGAAGTTGAGGCTCTGCTACAAGCCGGAGTCATCGCTCCCTCTCGTTCCCCCTACAGCGCCGGCATAGTACCGCCACGCAAGCCCCTTGGAGAGCACCGCCCCCGCACAGATAACCGCCAGCTGCCATCCCGCATCCGACTCCACCGAGTCCCCACTGAGGGCCGACGCCCCAGAATTCGTACCAGCCGCCACCCACTAACCGTCGCCGAAACCCGGCAGCTCCGCGGACCCCAGCATTGGGCATCCGCCACCTACCACCCGGAACTCTGTATCGCCCCGCATCACCTGGACCACCTCCACCATCATCTCACCCCGCAGCAGACCCCAGAGCTAATCGGCCGCGTCTTAGTCGAGGCCGAGGACCTCGCCTTTTTCCTTGGGGGGGCCTCTGTCACGAGCGGACGATTCACCTCTGGCGCTGCCTGCGTCCCGTCTCCACTTTCTCGCCCGCTGGCCAAGCCAACTAAGCCCCGCCCCTTGGGAATTGCCCCTTGAAGCCACAGACTGGCCAAACCAAAGGGTCAGTCTTCAGCCGTCAGCCCGAGCAAGAACAACTGCCTGCCGAGGACACGCCGCACCACGTTGTGACCCCTGAGCCTCGGCAATATTCTTGTGTTCTATCCGTTCTTGGTCAAGGTAAGAGTGGAAACTTACTTTATATCATTTAGCATTTCCATCACCCGTCGATTTCCCAACATGTTCGTATGTCCTGTAGATATGTACGTTCGTGTCTGTGGTTTTGTCTTGATGTGTTGCTGTGATATGCATTTTATTCCCTGTATCTATTATCTGCATTTTGATTGCTGTTCATGCCATGTTTGTATTTATACCTGTATGCTCCCTGCTAGACCCTTGTATAAATCTCCCATGCCATGTTGTCCCACCACCTAGATTAAAGTCCCCCAGTACAGCACCCTTGCCTACAACCCCCATTGTCCGGTAATTACCCCCTTTGCTTCTCCCATGTTCTTATTGTGTAGATATCTACCCCTGTTGTCCATCACCCCATCTTAAGGCGCCGAAGTTATTATTTATTAGCGGCCGCCAGTAAACTCCACCAAAGCCCCCTATCCATTGTTGCAATTGTTGGACTGTTGGAACGAACCGGTCAAGTCTTGGCCGGTGCGTCCAAATTTGAAAATCTGATTGGCATGCGCGCTAACCGGCGCGGCATCCAGAGTGTGTGTACACCTCTGATCCTGAGTCGATACTTCGTTGCAGAACGGGCCCTTATACCGGCTGCTACGAGACTCAAGACCCGCTGCGTGCAACCCAGACACACTGGTTGTCACTGAGGAGCGTAGGAACCGAAACACTGCTAACGGTCAGCCACGTAGGCCGCTTGCTTGTTACTCAAGAAGCCGACCCAGTGACCTGCATTGGCCATCTGACGCTAACCGCCTGGAACATTGCACAATCGCCATCCAGAACCGAGAGGCAACCTCCGCCCCTACACTATTACAGCTAAGTGCGCACCAAGCGCACACCACAATTCTGACATTCTGGCTAGCCACGCGCAGCATCCAGATACCCCTCTGCCTTGTGATGACATCAGTCCTCAATCGCCCTAGTATCTCCCAGACTGCCCACCCAGAATAGCTCCAAGATACTCTGGATGCTTATAGACTATTACCAGTGACTCAGCCTTAAGCTTACCTCATACGCCTGACCTACTTCTATTTAATAAATTGCCTAGTATTATATTATAACATCTGACTTCCCCTTGTTTCAAATTCTCTACTAGTTTAGTTGGTATTCTTCTCGTCTGGCCTTTTACCTTTCTATCATTCCTTAGTATTCCCAGCATTATTTCCCTGAATGTCGCCGCAAGTTGGCCTAAACAAGGGAGGCAACACAGCGCGGGGGAATAATAGCTAATCCTCATCCCCCCAACCCCCTTTCTTCGTGACAGCAGGGAGGGGGAGGTAGGAGGAATGGCCTAAAATGGCTTAAAAACAATTACCAAACAATTTCAGGGCTAAGCGAACAATGATTGAGAAAACAGCAAAAATATATGGCTGAACACATTTTCGGAACTGAAATCAGACGCGCATTGTATGCCTAAGCGGACCGCAAACAAAATTAGCGGTATAGTAATTCGTTGGGTGCGGAGTTTCAATTTTCGCGCAGCTCTTGTGTGTCTTGGTTTAATCCTAAAGAAGCAAGATGGAACGATGATCCACTCTTTGAACTATTTGCAAGTTAAAAATTATCAAAATCTGTTCAGCCAATGTTGAGAAAAAGCACAAAATGTGTTTAGAAAATGATGGACCTCGGCGACCTTGACATCTGAGAAAGTGTAAGTATGATCAACAAAAAAATGCTAAATAGTACTAGCAATTAAAGCATTTGCTTTGTAAAAAATATAAAATCGCTATAGTCATTAAAAAACAATATAAGCAAAGAAGCGGGGTTTTAACAGAAAATGAAATGCGATGTTACACGTTATCAATGGTTGATTCAGCCCCGATGCTTGAATCTTGTGTAACTCGAATTCGTTTATCCACGCAGCCCGTTTACTCAGCAACGAGGCAGGTGTCGTATAAAGTTTTCACAAATATATTCAGCAAACACCAACAACTGCATACAAGATAGCTTTCCCAAAATCACTTCCCGCAGTGCATTACTTATAATCTCAGCAATGTAGAAAAGATTAGAATATTCCAGAATGACGCAATAACCTATACTATCCTATCCTATCCTATACCGTAACTCGGAGGTCGTAGGGGCACCACAGTTGATCGTTTAACCAGCGTACTCCATCAACCCTGATGGTTTCGCTCAGTGTCAAACCAGTCTGTCACGTGGGGTTTATGGGCTCTGCACAATGGAATTATGGACCCTCACGTTTATTCGGTGGGAACTGCTAGTAAGTCACCCTATGAATTACTTTAATAAATTTATTTGTTTAGCTCGTTCTGTGTTACGGTTGGGGTACAGAAATAGATAGAAAAATGGTAAAAGATTACTGTCACACTAGCTTTCACACGGCTATGAATCATATGTAGTCCAGCCACTTGATAACAGTTAAAATCACACATTTATTTCTTCTACTCTATACAAGATTCTCTAAGTACTAATCTAACTTAAAAAGTCTCAGTCACTGCTAATAGTTCGATCGCTGATAGTCTAGGCAGCTGTTATATCTTCATCGGGCACTTGCTATAAGTTCTCACGTAGATTTGGACTACTGTGGTCCGTTTTACAGTTTCTGAAGAGTTGGACTACTGTGGTCCTGTTTCGATCAGTTTAAGTGCACCTTCGGTGATTACACTTAACTGCTAGATGGTGCGTGCGAAGTCCTTCTGTGAGGTAGCTTCTGGTCCACCTGTGTCGTTGTGTAGTTGGGTTCCCTTGCCACGCTGTGGGGTTTGACAGGGTGTTTTTCCGGGTAGCTCTTTCCGACTTGTGCGGTAGAGGCTCCTCAACCAACTCGTCGTTTCTGTGGAGTGGGACGCACAGGATAGCTCGCCTGCTCGTCTGTTTGACAAGTTCAGGCCCGTGATGGCTTGATAGAATTTTAAGATTCTAAAGTCCTGCTTCCTGGTCTATGAGTGAAGAGATTTCTCTGCTAGCTATTTAGATGTTGACTCTTCCTCGTCTCACACACGACTGATTCAAACTGCGCCAGGATCTGACACAGTCAGAACTGCTCTACCCGCTTAGCCTGCTTCTGATTGGTTAAAACGGTCAGATTCAAAGCTCAAGTGCTGACTCACTGCGCTGTGTGTGGCTAGCTCGCTGTGTGTGGCCTGCTGTGTTCCTTAATTGCTGCTGTGTAATACACTCCTCTCTCTACTGTTACAAAGACTACACAAGGCTGAATAGTAATAGGCAGAGTTAAAACTAGCCAGTTCATGACACAGTCCATTCTCGAATGTTGTCCTCCCACATCTTTTTCAGTCTGCCTCATCTTCTACCTCCTTGCACTGTGCCTTGCAGAATGGTCTTTGCAAGACCTGATGATCTGGTGACGTGGCCATACCATCGGAGTTTCCGTTTTTTCACCACTATGAGCAGGTCATCGTGTTATCCAATGGCTTGTGTGATGGTCTGTCGGACTTCGTCGTTGGTGATGTGCTGGGTATAGGAAATGCCCAGAAGTCTTCTGTAGCACCTCATCTCCATGCTTTGTATTCTTAGTGGTAGATCTGCTGTGAGGGTCCATGTTTCGCAAACATATAGGAAGATTGAGATGACAAGGGAGCGCAGCAGCTTTACCTTGGAATGTAGGCTGATGGTCCTGTCTTTCCAAATTGGCTTCAGCCTCGCCAGGGCAGCAGGACGCAATAACAACCATTCAAAATAAAACTCGTCAGCGGAACTACGCACTATAACTGGTCAGCGGAACTACGCACTATCTTACGTCATCGCCGGATAGATCTCGAACATTCCATCGATAATAAACAAGTAATTCCAGAATGTTCTCAACGCTACTACAACAATAACGACCTACAAAAATAATCAACATTATACACAAGTTTTCTCTAGCAACAGCACAGAAACAAAATCAAAGGTAAAAACAACCTAATATTGCACGCTTTGCAAAACAAAATGTTCGGAAGTATCGTGCGCCTCTCAATCGGAACAGCCGACTGATGGTTCGACCAACTGACCGACAGGCTCGTATATCTATTTCAAAAAGCATCAAACTCGGTTCAGCCGCTTTTGAAATAGAGAACAAAATGTGTTTAGCAAAGAATTGACCTCATGCCCAGCTATCTTGACCTTTGAGGTGGAGCAAATATAATGGCACGGGAAGCTGGTCAGTAGCCTAACCCTGGTCATCTTCCTATGAAATTAATTTGAACAAAAACCTTCGAGTGGTTCTTGAGATAAGCCGTGGAACATACCTGGCGACAGACCGACATTTGGCTGATTCTGATACCCGACCATTTTGAAGTATTTCAAGTCTGGAAATTTACAAAACAACAACAACGTTCGACAGCGAGGCAGTCTGAACAAAGCAAAAACCTGCAATGAAGCTTGCAGTATGGAGAAAGTAGGAAGAAGAAGGCATTCGGAAGTCTCACGAGAAAAGTATAGTAGTTGCAGAAAATAACCGATGAGGGAACAGAGGGCACAGGGGCATTACACGCAGAAGTGGGTCCTTGAAAGGAAAGCGGTCAATAGCGTACAGCGCTATGCAGGTCAATCATAGATAGTCATTATAAACGTAAAAAGTGGATCTTCTCTAGAAAAGCGGTAGATAGCGTAACTATATATGTTTCATAGATAGAGAAGGGTGAGATCAGGCTATGTTTTTGGAAAAAACGAATCCGCCGCTCGAACGGTTTATTCTCAAACCGCGTAAGAACGAATCTATAGTATCTTGATTTAGACAAGAATGAAAAAAAAGACTGTCCTATAACGGGGAAGACATTGATTTAGGCCTATTTTATTATATATTTAGAACTGTCACCTATCATAGGCCTTTATCGTTTCGATCTAAAAGGGAAGATTAGATGTTCGTTCTTACCCGGTTTGAGAATAAACCGTTTGCAAAACGCTGTGTGATCCCACCCTTCTCTATCTATAATACATAAATACGCTATTTGCCGCTGTGCTAGCGAGGATCCACTCTCAACGCTTTTAATGCCTATCTATGATTGACCTACAAGGCTGTACGCTATTTACTACTTTGATTTCAAGGATTCACTCTCTGCGTGCAATGCCTGTGACAGAGAGCGAGCAAGAAATTCCTAGCAAAACGATTACACCACCCTGATGTTCAAGCAGCGCAGTGCCCACTACTCCTTCGGATGAGAGCATACACCGAGGTCTTGTCCATGCACGCATGCATTTCGCGCACGAACTTTAAAAATCCTTTGAAGATCCCTACCCATTCCCCCAACCCCACCCTAACCCCCTTAACTCCAGGGTTGTGCTGAGTTGAATGAGGTGTTAGACGATGCAACCAAGGCAGGAAGTTGACACTTCGGGCTGCTTGAGTTAGAGCCTATATCGAACAGCGCCTTGAGCAGCATGGGAAAAGCGCTATACATAAAAATGTTAAAATAATAAAATAAGAATGTAGTCAACCTTCTTTTCAGGTACACCCCTGAGGAACGTGATACATTTTCCCGACTTAGAGAACTGTTTGACGAAGATGTTCTGAAGTATGTCATCATTGTGATGACCTACGGTGATGAGCTCAAGAAAAATAAGTTGAAACTGGAAGGTGAACTGGAACACGCTGACGAGCCGTTTAAGGAAGTACTCCGAATATGCGGAAACAGGATCGTGCTTGTCGATAACACGGCACAGCGAGACAAACAGGTTGGTACATTTATGTGTTGTTAAAGGTATTTTATAGAAGTGTGCTAATGGTATTATTTTTTGTATCAAGTTTAAAGTTTCTATTGCGCCTTTGGGACGGTTTGTGGAGTCAACGCATGACGCTTGCTCCCATGTAAAAGAAGGAGATCAATCTAGATTCTACCTCGCCACGCCCGGCCCCGTAGCTACATGACTCACCCGATCAACCTGAGAGGTAAGACTCCCTCAGAGTGAACGCTGGACTCAAGCACTCGCCGATGCGTAGCAGCTAAGTCCCCCTCAACTGCAACTGAAGTCTGACCCAACTCGGAAACTGCTATTTAGACTACCCAAACATAGAATTGCTTAGCAAGTGATGAAGAAGAACTGCTAAAGAAATTGCCCAGCACATTGAACAGTTATAACTATTAATTTACATTTAAATGAAGTAATGTTATAATTTGTGTTGACTATATAAAAGTTGAAATCACATACTGTTAACTGGTGTCATTCTAGTTGTATTGTTGTGTGTCCACTAGCTCTTTTTCTCTTGAGACCAAGTACACTAGTCCTTTGATTAGTAATAAGCATTTCTTAAAGTGAGCCAAATGATACTTTAAAACCCTAGAACAAATATAAATTTTATGTGACCAAGCACCGTGATTAGTCTCTCACATCGCTTTGGAATTTTGGTAAAAGAACGTCTGATAGAGGTAGCGTAACGCCTTATCTATCTACAAGTCTTACTCTTCTTGACTCCACAAACCGTCCCAGAGCTGAACTGTAAAATCCAGAACTCTGGCTACAATATTCTATTCAGATATGGGTATGCCGTGCCCTCTGCAAGGAGTCTATAGCATGAGACACCTGCCGAGTTTCTCATATGCACACTACGATCTGAATCTTAAGGCTAAGATATATCAATCAACATGCACAACGTGCCAGAACCAATAATCGGTTTCTGTAAATACATATAACATGAATATATTAATACATGGCAATCAATATAATATATATAAACATACACGTACCAAAACTACTAGTGTTAACTTACTTCTAGTCTCTGGGAATCGTGAAACCATCTCTAGTCTATCACTTTCTTGGTGAGGCTGAGGCTAAGCGTTCACTGCAGTTTGCTCTTTGTTTGACCCTCGCGGCTTCGCACTTCGTATTCGACTGACTGGCTAAATTTTCGTATACGGGGATATGCAGGGGTCTCTACGTCCTCTGACCAATCATTTAATTCTCGTTCTAGTTAATCTCACTTCTACGAGAATCTTCTTTTTGGAAATTTCTCTCACCTGTCCTACCTGTGGGACACGAGCGGTTACGTCTGGACTTTGAGTGTCAGAGAAGAGATGCAGGAGAGATCCAATAGAGATATGGGTCACATGGGCTACTTATCGGGCAAGAGACCCTGGTCATATGGCCGAGTAAGCTACTTAACATTCTTGTTTAGCGAGGTCTGCTTGATTGTCTCGGGAAGGAACATCTCAAGGAGGTTAATTTAACATGTGCGGACTTCCCTTTAGATGACTGGTACATTAATGCCAAGTTTTAGTGAATCCTATCTGTTTATCGCTTAGCTGAGTTACCACATCTTTGTCGTCAACATTTCTGCCGTTACATAGGCCCCCCAAAAACTATTCTTATACAGGGGTAAGAATTGGTACGGAAACGTTGGCACAAATATGTTTGTGCATTATTTACATAGAGAACTGGGGATGAGGTCTCTGGGGTACAAAGCTGGGTGCTTCCACCCGCAGCTGTGAGGGGTTGGACACGAGGTTAGGTTTGTCTTCAGTGGACACGGGGTATCAGCTGAGGTAATCAGCTCCGTAGTTATTCTTCCCTGGTATGTACTCTACATGAAACGAGTGGGGCTGTAGCAAGAGGGACCAACGCATGAGTCTAGCGTTGAGTTTCTGTGATGATGCAAGGAATGTTAAGGGTTGATGGTCGCACTGTACTTTGAAATATGTGCCATACAAGGACAACTAAAATTTCTGGATGGCCCAGACCAATGCCAAACATTCTTTTTCCACTGTTGCGTAGTTATGTTCAGCTTTATTCAGTTTTCAGCTGGCATACGCGACTGGAAGGTCATTGGGGTCAGTTTGTAGCAGAGTAGCTCCTAATCCTTGGTTGCTTGCATCTGTGCGCAATACAAACGGTTGGGTTGCATCGGGCAGCTTCAAGATTGGTTGTGAGGTGAGTTTGGCTTTTAGGGTTTGGAACGCATCTTCGCACTCGGCATTCCATTCTACTTTCTCGGGCGCTTTCTTCTTGGTTAGATCAGACAATAACGCGGCAATGGAATTAAAGTTTGCGACAAATTTCTGGTAATGTCCACATAAACCTAGAAATGATTGCACATCCTTTTTGTTTATCGGGCGCGGTGCAATGTTTATTTTAGGGACGTTCTTATCTTCCGGAAGAAGACTGCCGTGTCTGTGTGAAGGAGAAATTCTATCTCTTCGTATCCTAACAGGCACTTCGCAATTTTTTACAATAGGTCTCAGCGGTCAACTCGAACTAGATCAGACGTGCTTTCTTCAGTGCTGCATAATCGTTAACTTGTCCTGTGGGCAGTCTCGCGTATACGTCATAAGCTGTACCTCTCAATCCTTGTGCTAATTTTATATTCCATTTGCTAGAGTCAAGTTCGAATTTTTGCGCCAAGCGCTGGAACCAATCAAGATATGCATCTATTCTGTCAACTTTATCATCGAATGGACTTTACAAAAAGTTCATGCCTGGAGTGACGAAAGGGGATTGGGGAGGGTTTTCAGATGAAAACGATAGTTGGCTAAAATTGGGGTCGGTTGCCTGGTTAGCTATCAAATGATCTCTTTCTCTGTCCCTAGCTTCAGTTTCCATACGTTTGAGATGCTCTGCCATTTCTAGTTCCATTACTTTCAATTTTTCTTATGCCGAGCGTATTCTTTCGGCCTCTTCCATCTCAAGGAGTTTTAGCTTTCCAGCGGCCTCTAATGGCACGGACTCTATCATCAGCTCTGACTTTTTTCTGCCCGGTCTCTCTCCTCAACTCTGACTTGTTCCGCGCGGTCTTCCAGTTTGTCCCACTCGGTGGTTACATACCTGATTAGGTCTTGTCCGGTTAAACCAATAGATTCACCTTCTTCTCGTAGTTCCAGGCGCATCTTAATGAAGTCAGCCATACTAGATTTCCAGAGACTACAAGTCAGGTAACCTAAATACTATTAGTCAATGTAGTTGACCACAAGTGTAATCGAAATATCCCTATGTGAGATGTTACCAGCAATTCACAACAACTATTCAATCAATGTATAAGAAACAGTTATTTTACATCAATCAATATATGTGCATACAACAATCAATACAATCATGCAAGTCAACTCTCGGAATTTGTACTAGACCACTGTTAAGTATCATAAGTGATAATGTTTTCTATCCGTTGTTATCTTCGATTACTCAAGATATAGATACTAAAATCCCAGACGAGCCCCCATATGTGATGATTTTCTGGGGATAGATGCAGCCACTCACCCCGTACTAGTTATGTCGTTTCCACTTGGGCCATTCAATGAAAGAGAAGGTCTAGATCTCTCTCTAACTAGGTTTGAGCGCCTAGCAACAGAGTACAAGCTGGAACACACCCATTGGGCTTTTAAGCTTAGTCAAGGGCTGAGAGGAAAAGCTTATGACATCTACAGTAAGCTACCGACTGACAGAGCGACTGACTATGACAGTGTAAAAGAGGCACTCCTAACAGGCACTCCTAACAGGATTCTAACTCACAGGAGAATGCTACCGGCAAAATTTCCGCACCTATCGGAGAATGAAAAGAGAAAGTTACGCGCAGTTCTCAGATCGTCTGTCCACAATGCAGTTGACAGTTCGTCTAAATGCGCTGAGTCGGTCAATATTTCACTTTCTGTTAAAAACACTTGTTTTGAATTATCTAAAAAAAAAAAGAAGAAAAAGAGGTCTGAACCGATTTTGATTACATTTTACTATTCAGATACTGTAACTACCACTCAGCTATTGGGTCATTTCTATGTACTTTCTCTTAAAGGTCAAGGTTGCTGTGACGACACGAGTTTTCAGATGGTAGGGAGAGATACACTTTTTGCGAAGTTACACTTCTCCGTATATCTGCTGTACATAGAATAGCGTGACCGATTTACTTTTGCGTATGAAAGTGCAGTTTCGTAGAGTCCGTGCGATTCGTAGAAGACAGGGAGTCGGCCAATTTCGAATAGGGGTACGCGTAATAAAGAACGTGCATACTGACGAGAGCTCGACTGTTTTGCTTGTGGCCGGCGCAGATTTTTGAAGGGCAGAGTGGTTTGAGATGCTGTTGCGTGAGGAAGGAATTCTAACGAGGCAGCAACCCTGTGACAGAGGTCATCGTAGTGTAGGGTACTGTTGGAAGGGTGTGTGTATTGTTTTATAGCCACCCAAGGTCTTATGCCCTCGTCGGGATAAGGATGTTTAGAATTCGAAGGAAGTTGGTAACTGCCATTCGCCAGTGAGTGTAGAGTTCCATACTTAAGGTGCGTGTGGTTCTCGATTGAACACCCACCAAGACTTAGTGTCTGTAGCAGAGCTAAGGTGTCCTCATCCTCAGAATAAATGTTATTTGGACAGTGAAATAACGTGCAAGAGCAAGAGAAAGAGACTCTCAAAAGACTAATCCATTGTGTTGTGACAGTGTTGTGACAGTGTTGTGTCGTGTTGTGGTGTTGGGGTAAAGGGCGTCACAAGCCGAGGCCTGTAAGGTAAGCAAACCTTGTCGTTCAATTCTCTAGTGGCGCGCTCCGAGAACTGCGTACGTGTATGAGTGGTAATGAGTGTGGGGAAGGGGATGTATTTTAGGATGTGTAATGAATTTCGTTGATTTTATATGATTTTCTTATGATTTTCTTATTGTATATGTGATGGGGGAAATGTCGTCGCTGTTGTTGTTATGAAGTGGGTCAAAGGCGACGATGGGGAATATAGAGAGGGAGAGAGAGAGAGTGAGGGTGTATGTATGGAGAGAGCGATAGAATGTAGTATACTGAAGAAAGATGGGGTGATGAATATGAAGGAAGCATGTTTACAGTATGGATGAAGGGAGGTAATCGTGATGTGCTATAATTGTTGGGGGTGACGGTGGTGATGAAGGGGGGCGGAATGAATCAGGACTGTAAGATGGTAGTGTGGTTGCGATAATTATGTATATTTATATAAACATTGGTGTGTAAAGAAGATGCGAATTATTTAGCATCAAAGGGTGATTTATATTATTGAAATGTGTGTATAGTATCTTGTATTATTATTATGATATTCATAACTATACAGGTCAAGATGGCGGACGGAGGACGGCGTGTTATGTTATATTATATAGTATTTATTGTTCGGTGGGCATATTGTTAAGACTATGTATATGTCAACAGGTGTGGGCTGATGATGATTATTACATCTACGTGTTTATTTCTACGCATTATTTCCACGATGTTGCCTTAGATGTTGCCTGTCGTGCTGTACTGATGTTGATGTTGTTGCCGCTGACTGGGTCCTAACCAGCCTGGGATGTACCTTTGCCTCTACAACAGAGTAGTGTTGTGGTGATTTCTTACACTGCTGCAGGTTTTGCCTATGTATCGAGGCAACACATTTCCAGGAGGTTTTCATACCTAATTCATGCACACACAGACTCACATTACACGCACCTAAAAACATATCCATTTAGTTAGAAGAATCATCCACTTTGTGAAAGAGACTGTTAGCTCTCTGAGCTACTTAACAAGAACATTGAGACATTACTTCTGTGCCACAGCTTTGTCTAGCTAGTAGTTTCTGATTCAACGCCATTGCCTATTATTTGAAGACTTGCATTTTGAATTGATTTGTTGATTTTGATTTTCCTGTATACACTTTGTAAAGAAACTGCTGTTGTTTAGTTCTGTTTGGGGTTTGTTGCAAGGGGAGGTAATTGTTAGTTAGTATTGGGACGGGGGTCTGTTAGGGGTTGAGGGGAGGTTAGTTCCCATTTTGTCCTGTGTTTGCTTGTTGATTGTTGAATAAAAGAGTGTGTGTTTGTACTCTGGCATTTTGTGTTAGTTTATTTTGTTTGAGTTTATTCTTTTCACTCGCTTTATGAGCTGACGTCACTGAACCCGCTCGGGGGACGTGACATTTTGGTGTCAGAAGTGGGATCAACTCATTTTTTTTTTTGTTAGGGTATTGCCAGAGGTGTATGTTGTGTGTTTGAGTTGTTGTGTGAAAGGGTACGCAGCGGGCGGTTGGCGGGAGTGTGGGTGTATTGCACTAGGGAACACACTCGGAGTGCAGCATTAACGGGGAATTGGGTTGCAGGGTTCACTTGCTCGCCTTCAGGGGTACGACGGTGAATGATTCCTCGGCTCCTGTGACTGTTGTGTTGCGTATTCATTCTGTTAGGTGTTTGTATCAGTTAAGTGTTATTTGTTTTGTGTATACTAACATCTGTTCTTCCCTTCTTTTCCGACATGGCTACGCGGGATGCTCGAGCCGCGATGCGCCGCGACGCTAGGACTCGTAAGGAGGAGGCCGAGCAGGAGGAGCAGGACTTCCGTGATGACGGCTCTGTGACAGGGTTGTTGGAGGAACCTTACGCAGTGAGTACTCAGACCACTATGCCTAAGATGTATGCCAAATCGCCCGGTGCACAGAGCAAAGTCGAGGTCGCGCTCGGTGATAGTGAGAGATTTAGACAGATTGGGGAAAGTCTGGGTTTCCGAGACGGAGCGCTAGCGCACTATGTAGTTAGTGAGATGAGGAGGGAGGAAGAGCGGAGGGAGAAGGAGGAAGAGAAGAGGGAAAGAATGAGGAAGGAGGCAGCAGAGAGGTTAGTTAGGGAGGAGGAAAGGAAAGAAAGAGAAGAAGATCGTCGGCGGTTGGAGGCTAGATTAGAGGCCAGACTGGACGCGGAAAGAGAAGCTAGACAAGCAGAACAGCGTCAGAGGGAGGCAGACCAACGTCGGTTGGAACAGAGGATAGAAGATGAGAAGAGGGAAGAAAGAGAGGCTAAGGAAGAGGAAAGGAGGATGTTTGAGATGAGGCTAGAGGAGGAACGTAGAGCCAGAGATGAAGACCGAGCTGATCAGAGGGAGAATAGGGCTAGAGATAGAGGGGCAGCATACTCAGTCAAGTTGAAACCCTTGGAGGAGAGGGAGGATGTGGAGGCCTACCTCCAGATGTTCGAACGGGTGGCAGAGATTCAGGGTTGGAGGAGGGAGGTATGGGCGGTTAGGCTAGCGCCTTTGTTACAAGGGGAAGCCCGGGATACGTACCTTCGTCTGACGCCTGAGCAAGCCCAGGATTTCGACATTGTGAGGAATGCGCTGTTGAAACGCTTCAGGAAGGACGCCGACTACTATCGTAGGCAGTTTCGAGAGGCCAAGAAGGAAGCTGCAGAGACGTTTCCTCAGCTAGTAGTGAGACTAGGGTCGTTAGTGAAGAAGTGGTTTTCGCTCGCCGGCAAAGACATCACCGACGTAGGGCATGTACTAGACACTTTCATTGGTGAGCAACTTTTCTCCATCATGACTACCGAGCTAGAGATTTACGTGAGGGAGAATTTACCGACGACTAGCCATGCCGCAGCAGAGTTGGCGCAGCGCGTGGTAGATGCCAAGCGGGCAGCATCAGCACCGGCACCCGTACTACCCAGTCAGAGACGCAGTTTTCCCAGACGACCGGAGACTCTTCAGCAACCTAGCAACAGGGGAAGTCAGGGTCAGAAGGTAGGGAGGTCGGAAGGGGGTAGTGGGGTACGTCGTTGCTACCGATGTGGGTCGGAAAAGCATGTGGTCAGGGACTGCAAGGTCAAACCTCAGACAGTAGGCCAGGTTACAGTGGGACGGACTATTTCCACGGAGACCGCACCTCGGGCTAGCGTGTGTGCAATCAAACCTTATGATCCATGGGGCCAAGGTAGGGCGAACGGGCAGGACGTTCGGGTATTGAGAGATACGGGGGCGGAGATAGGGGCAGTCGCGAGCAGGTTAGTCAAACCAGCTGATTTGACGGGTCGGACTGTCGAGATTTGCTTGGCGAATCGATCGAACGTGGGTCTGCTACCTACAGCTTGGGTGGAGTTGGATTGTGCGCTGGTCAGGGGGAGAGTAGAGCTGGTGGTTTTCGAGGACGGGCCCGATATCATCCTGGGTAACTGGGTGACGTTTGATAGCGGGGAAAAGAGCCCTGTTTCCTTGTTCGGAGGTGAGTGCGCGATGGCTGCAGCAGTGCAGACTCGGGCGCAGGTGAAGGCCGAGAAGAAGAGGGAGGTACCCTTAGCAGTGGTCGAACCGTCCCAGATCTCTGTTAGCACCCCAGAGTTAATCAGGATGCAAGAGACCGACGAGACGCTCGCGAAGGCGAGAACGTTGGCACAGAGTGGAGGGGCGATAGCATCAGGTAGGGCGTCAGCTGAGTTTCGCAAGAAGAAGGGGGTGTTGTACCGGGTACACACGAAGAGAGGTAGCCAGGTCACGCAACTGGTAGTCCCGAAACAGTTGAGGGGGGGGATCCTTCAGTTGGCTCATGATCCACCCATGGCTGGGCATTTGGGAGGGAAACGTACCAGGGAGCGGATCTGGGGAACGTTCTATTGGCCGGGAATGTGTGCCGAAGTACGGAGGTATTGCGCCAGTTGTCCAGAATGTCAGAAGGTAGTACCGAGGGGACGGGTGAGGAAGGTACCGCTACAGCAACTTCCGCTGGTGGACGAGCCATTTCAGAGGGTGGCGGTAGACATTGTGGGACCCATCAAACCCAAGTCAGATCGGGGTAACATGTACATCCTAGTGGTAGTAGACTATGCCACACGCTATCCCGAGGCTGTACCGCTCAAGGGCATAGAGGCAGAGAGGGTGGCAGAAGCGCTGTGGGAGATTTGGTCGAGGGTGGGCGTTCCTAGGGAAATTTTGACAGATCAAGGGACGCAATTCATGTCTGAAGTCATGCGGGAGATGAACAGACTACTGTCGATCCATGGGAAAGCCACCACACCGTATCATCCACAGTGCAACGGACTGGTTGAGCGATTCAACGGGACGCTAGTGTCCATGCTCAAGAAGTTAGCCACAGAACAACCTACAGCGTGGGACCGCTACATTCCAGCGCTACTTTGCATACCGAGAAGTAGCACAGGAGTCTACAGGGTTCTCTCCCTTCGAGCTCCTATATGGAAAGACCGTGCGGGGACCGATGGCTGTATTGCGAGACCTCTGGACCAAGGAGATACAAGAGGAGGAGGTGAAATTGAGTAGCCAGTACGTGGTGGATTTGCGTAATCGCATCGAGGAAACCTGTAAGTTGGCACAAGGAAACCTCAGAACCGCGTCAGCCAAGCAGAAGCGGCACTTCGATAAGAAGGCGAAACGGCGTTTGTTCAACGCGGGGGATCAAGTGTTGCTGCTGTTACCTGAAAAACACAACAAGCTGCAGCTAGCATGGCGAGGACCGTACGAGGTGATCGAACGTGTGGGAGAGTGCGACTACCGGATCAGGATGCGTGGGAAAAGTAAACTATACCACGCCAATCTCCTGAAGAAATTCCATACCAGAACGACGGTAGCCACGATCGTTGTAGACGACGAGGGGGTAGAGGAGGAGGAAACTATGCCGGTGTTTGGGGATATTCCCGTAATCACCTTGACAGCATCAGAGACGCCCCGCGACGTGAAGATGGACGATAACTGCCCAGAAATACGGGAAGAATTGCAGGAGCTGGTGTGGCAGTTTGAGGATATCCTAACCGACTTGCCGCTACGCACTACACTGGACGTGTGCGAAATACGTGTGGACAGCGACATTCCAGTGAGGACGCGGCAGTACCCACTTCCCCATTCGCATCACGAGACCATCAAGAAGGAAGTGGAAGCGATGCTAGCGATGGGCGTCATTGAGAGGGCCAGTTCGCCATACAGCTCGCCTATCGTGTTAGTAAAGAAGAAGGAGGGCACGATGCGTTTCTGCGTTGATTTCCGGAAGTTAAACAAGCACGTCGTATTCGATGCGGAACCATTGCCGAACATCGACTACTTGTTTTCCAAACTGTCAGGGGCCAAGTATCTCACCAAGATCGACTTGACCAAAGGTTACTGGCAAGTGCCTATGAACAAGGGAGATAAAGCGAAGACGGCATTTACAACGCCAGAGGGACAATTTCAGTGGACCGTAATGCCATTTGGGCTGAAGACGGCGGGAGCAGTCTTTTCTCGCATGATGCGGAAGTTATTAGCACCCCTAGGAATGTCGGAGATCGACAATTTTGTTGACGACTTGTTGGTAGCCACCGTTACCAAGCAGAGACACCTGGAATGCTTGGCACGTCTTTTCCTTAGGTTGCGCGAGGTGCAGCTATCCGCCAAACCGTCAAAGTGTTACTTGGGTTTCCGAAGAGTAGAGTATCTTGGGCACGTGGTTGGACAGGGAGAAATTCGTCCTGAGGTGTCAAAGATGGAGAGAATCCGAGATGCACCACGACCAACGACCAAGCGGCAAGTGCGCTCATTTTTGGGTTTAGCCGGATACTACAGGCGGTTCGTACCCAACTTTTCAGCGATTGCTTCACCACTACACGATCTGACCAAGGGAGGCAAGCCAGGGGCGGTACAATGGACCGAAGCATGCGAAGCTGCATTTTGCACACTGAAGGAGAAGCTGTGCTCTGACCCTGTGTGCTGTCTGCCGGACTTCACCCTACCGTTTGTGCTACAGACAGATGCGTCGGAGGATGGAGTAGGGGCCATTTTGAGCCAGGACAGGGGACAGGGATTACAGCCTATTGCGTGTGCAAGCAAGAAACTGTCGAAACCCGAGAGAAACTATTCGACCATTGAGAGGGAGTGTCTAGCGTTGGTGTGGGGTGTGCAGAAATTCAGTCAATATCTGTACGGACGTACTTTCGTAGTGCAGACTGACCATATGCCACTGCAGTACTTACAGCAAGTGAAGAACACCAACAGCCGACTGATGAGATGGGCACTTCAGCTGCAACCTTTCTCAATGTCTGTGGAGCACATTTCTGGGAAGGACAACGTTCCAGCAGATTTCCTCAGCAGAAACGCTCAGTAGGTAGCATAGGGGGTATTGAAAATTCGCGTCGTAGTTAAGGTTCTTCAAGGTGTTAAGAACTGGGGGGGGGTTGTGTGACGACACGAGTTTTCAGATGGTAGGGAGAGATACACTTTTTGCGAAGTTACACTTCTCCGTATATCTGCTGTACATAGAATAGCGTGACCGATTTACTTTTGCGTATGAAAGTGCAGTTTCGTAGAGTCCGTGCGATTCGTAGAAGACAGGGAGTCGGCCAATTTCGAATAGGGGTACGCGTAATAAAGAACGTGCATACTGACGAGAGCTCGACTGTTTTGCTTGTGGCCGGCGCAGATTTTTGAAGGGCAGAGTGGTTTGAGATGCTGTTGCGTGAGGAAGGAATTCTAACGAGGCAGCAACCCTGTGACAGAGGTCATCGTAGTGTAGGGTACTGTTGGAAGGGTGTGTGTATTGTTTTATAGCCACCCAAGGTCTTATGCCCTCGTCGGGATAAGGATGTTTAGAATTCGAAGGAAGTTGGTAACTGCCATTCGCCAGTGAGTGTAGAGTTCCATACTTAAGGTGCGTGTGGTTCTCGATTGAACACCCACCAAGACTTAGTGTCTGTAGCAGAGCTAAGGTGTCCTCATCCTCAGAATAAATGTTATTTGGACAGTGAAATAACGTGCAAGAGCAAGAGAAAGAGACTCTCAAAAGACTAATCCATTGTGTTGTGACAGTGTTGTGACAGTGTTGTGTCGTGTTGTGGTGTTGGGGTAAAGGGCGTCACAAGCCGAGGCCTGTAAGGTAAGCAAACCTTGTCGTTCAATTCTCTAGTGGCGCGCTCCGAGAACTGCGTACGTGTATGAGTGGTAATGAGTGTGGGGAAGGGGATGTATTTTAGGATGTGTAATGAATTTCGTTGATTTTATATGATTTTCTTATGATTTTCTTATTGTATATGTGATGGGGGAAATGTCGTCGCTGTTGTTGTTATGAAGTGGGTCAAAGGCGACGATGGGGAATATAGAGAGGGAGAGAGAGAGAGTGAGGGTGTATGTATGGAGAGAGCGATAGAATGTAGTATACTGAAGAAAGATGGGGTGATGAATATGAAGGAAGCATGTTTACAGTATGGATGAAGGGAGGTAATCGTGATGTGCTATAATTGTTGGGGGTGACGGTGGTGATGAAGGGGGGCGGAATGAATCAGGACTGTAAGATGGTAGTGTGGTTGCGATAATTATGTATATTTATATAAACATTGGTGTGTAAAGAAGATGCGAATTATTTAGCATCAAAGGGTGATTTATATTATTGAAATGTGTGTATAGTATCTTGTATTATTATTATGATATTCATAACTATACAGGTCAAGATGGCGGACGGAGGACGGCGTGTTATGTTATATTATATAGTATTTATTGTTCGGTGGGCATATTGTTAAGACTATGTATATGTCAACAGGTGTGGGCTGATGATGATTATTACATCTACGTGTTTATTTCTACGCATTATTTCCACGATGTTGCCTTAGATGTTGCCTGTCGTGCTGTACTGATGTTGATGTTGTTGCCGCTGACTGGGTCCTAACCAGCCTGGGATGTACCTTTGCCTCTACAACAGAGTAGTGTTGTGGTGATTTCTTACACTGCTGCAGGTTTTGCCTATGTATCGAGGCAACACATTTCCAGGAGGTTTTCATACCTAATTCATGCACACACAGACTCACATTACACGCACCTAAAAATATATCCATTTAGTTAGAAGAATCATCCACTTTGTGAAAGAGACTGTTAGCTCTCTGAGCTACTTAACAAGAACATTGAGACATTACTTCTGTGCCACAGCTTTGTCTAGCTAGTAGTTTCTGATTCAACGCCATTGCCTATTATTTGAAGACTTGCATTTTGAATTGATTTGTTGATTTTGATTTTCCTGTATACACTTTGTAAAGAAACTGCTGTTGTTTAGTTCTGTTTGGGGTTTGTTGCAAGGGGAGGTAATTGTTAGTTAGTATTGGGACGGGGGTCTGTTAGGGGTTGAGGGGAGGTTAGTTCCCATTTTGTCCTGTGTTTGCTTGTTGATTGTTGAATAAAAGAGTGTGTGTTTGTACTCTGGCATTTTGTGTTAGTTTATTTTGTTTGAGTTTATTCTTTTCACTCGCTTTATGAGCTGACGTCACTGAACCCGCTCGGGGGACGTGACAGTTGCTGATATATCTCAAAATTTGCTAAATGAAATTTGATAAAGGTGTCGCTGACTGATGATGCTTACAATCACATTTGCAGGTAAATAGCCTTTTGGATGTAGTCCGAAAGATTCTCAGGGAAAACGGAGAGAAACCATACAGCGGCAGCGTCCAGAAGGTCGTGGATGAACAAATACAGCTAACCTCCGCTTTGAGATTGGATGAAAAGATTCAAAACGATCCGGCGTTTAGGCAGCTGTTCGAGTTTTTGAAAGAGAAAGTGAGTATTTCGGTTTCATTTATTGCTACAAGTCAAAAATGGATGTGTTTGAAAGTGTAAACTGACAGTTTGTACACATATTAGTATGTTTGTAAATCCATTATTATGATATCACAATATCATATAGCACTTTACCAACTCAAGAGACGCCCAAGGCGCCAACGTGCTGCTTTAAGCACATCGTTTAACGCCACAGCCATTCTCCACTTTGGGATAAACAGTGTGATCACAACACCAACAAACAATGTGTATTAATACTATGACAGAGTCCAAATTATGGTTTCAATACAATGTTAGAATTGTACCACAGTTGTTGGAATTGATGTAACGTTTTAACAAATTTGAGAAGCGTATTACAGTTGCTGCAAATGCTTAGCTTTTATACAAAGAAGTCCGTGTTCATTTTGAAAATAAGAGGTTATACAAACGAAAACATACTTAGCGCCGAACTTATCCAAACCTTAAGGAGGCGGAAGATAAATGAATTGTTGCGATAGATAATTAAAAGCTGTGGTGGAAATGTCAGAAATTGTTTTGGGTTTTGTGAAATCAAAACAAGAAACAGGAAAAAAGAAGTAAAACAAGAAATATGGTTGTTAATTATGAGAGTGGGTTATAAAGGAAATTTGTGAAGCATGAATATAAATGAAGACATTGACAGTTTTGATTATTCAGCAAAATAGAGTTATTATATAATACATTTGTAAATATTAAGAGATGTGGAGGTGATTACAAGTATAGATGCAATATTAGTAATTTAGAAATAATAGTTTAGAGGTTAGGTGAGTGAGTAAAAGTGATAAAGGTAGATAGTGAGGAGATGTCTTAGTGTGGGAAAGTAATTTTTAATCAAAGTTAGAGGAAAGACGTGGAAAATGGTTAATGTAGTTTTGTTTCACCTTTAACATCGCGTAGCCAGTTAGGTGGTGAATGAAACTCCACAGAATGGTGTAAGGAGGATAGGAGATAGTGAGACGGTTTTGGAGTTTGGGAAATTAATATTAATAAGAGAAAGAACGCATGTGATTATAGATGTGTTATAAATATTTTCATAATTGCACAGCTGACCAATCATTAAAAGTTAGGCGTAATGTTGAGATGGATAACATATATTAAGATGATGGAGTGAGGAAAGTAGAAATGTTAATTAGAAATTTGTTTCTGTTGCATTAGGTGATAATTTATAGAAAGCTAGTATGACGATTTTGATTTTGAGAATTGTTGATGTATGTTTTCCAATAAATTAATAGTTAGGAGTAAAAACAAAAATGAAAGGAGTTGTGGGAGCAAAGAAAAATCTCTAAGAACTGTCTCTCAAGCTGCTGTGTTATGTTTGTTTCTCCTTAGTGATGAATTGTACGTGAAGGCGATAGCTGACCACGTCATATATAATTAATGATGACGGTGTTTTACAATAAATTAATAGTCAAAATAAAAGAATGTTACTGTGCAGAATCTCTGATAGAACTTCTCTCAGAAAGCCTTAAGGTGATTTTAAATGTGAAAATGTTTATTTTGGGTGAAGGCTGAGCTAACGTCATAATAAATGAATGATTGTTGTAGAGAAAACAGATCTCATAAAATATAAGAACTAATGTACAAGTGCAAAAGAATAACACATGATATAAAAAAAATCAGAAAGGCAACAAAAGGATTTAATTGAAAAAATTATATTTAAAGAAAGAAAGAAAAAGTAGGAAACAAAAAAAAAAAATAATAAAAAAAAAAAAAAAAAAAAAAAAAAAAAAAAAAAAAACAAAAAAAAAAAAAATAAAAATAAAAAAAAAAAAGAAGAAGAAAAAAGAAGAAAAATTAAATTTTTGAAAATGTATTTACCGGCTTGTCCAATAAAACTACCAAATAAAGGTTTTGCTTATTCCAAAGAAAAGGCAGAAGCGCTTGCTAATATGTTTGCACATGCAACTCAAGCTACCGCTGTATTCACATATGATTTAGAAGTTTAAGAAGCGATTGAATTTATTTCTTAAATTTGCAGTAGTCTTCGATGGAATATCGTATACTTTATAATTGCAGCATCTTCCATACATAAATGGGTAGACTATTTACATGTTATTTTTACGGAATAGTGGCAAAACGGAATAATTCCAATCGCTTGAAACAAGTCTAATTTTGCTCCAATTTTCAAAAGTGCAAAGACCAGGACAGTAATTGCCAATTACACGCAGACCAACCGCATTAACGACACACGTTAGTAAATTTATGACAAAGATTTTGTTGAATAGACTGTCTTATTCTTGTGATAAAAATAGCATGGGACTTAATCAAGCAGGTTTTCAAAAATGACGATGCACAGTAGATCATCTAGTAAAACTTTCAACACATATAAACAACTATTTGCTTAAAAAAAAGAAATTTGTGTCCGAACGACACATACTACGTAAATGTTAATAACTCATATTAGTCATGATTTCAAACAAATATAGGTATTCCACAGAGGTCAATAGTCTCATCTATATTTTTCAATATCTTTATATTTGATTTTTGAAAAATAAAAATAAACCTTTTAACCTTGTACAATATGCAGATGATATATTGCTCTTTGGAAAAATGTTTCGTTAAGAAAATAAAACTTCTTTACGTGAAATTACGCATATGCCTACAGTATAACAAACTGAGTTAGATTAAAAAAAACGTTTTCATATTAAAAGTAATGATGCTATTTAATAAGTATTAAAGCCCCACCTATATCCAAAATTCTATATTAAAAATAATGAAATAATGAATGGAAATGTAACAAAAATGTAAGATGTTTATTTTACTACCAAATGAATGTGGAAAAAAATGTATACACTAGCTTTTGTTGAAGGTATTAAAAAGCTTTTAACCTTTGCACATAATTAGTAGAAAAACATGGTCGTGCAAAGTTGAAGGAATATTATCTTTAGAAGAAACAATAAAATTACCATGTACAAAATTTGTAATAAGAAGCCATTACTGTAGAAAATTTTATTATAATTGATATAACAATCATAACAGTTTTCACTGCAGCAATTAGTGGCAGCACAAATGGCACTCAATACGTTTTACAAGTATGCCAAATCATTTTATTAAGATATTAATTTGTGTTGATTTTCAATCTGTTCTATCAGCATTAAATTCAACTAACTCTAAAGAATGATCGGAGATAATGTTTGAAATTAAATACCTAATACATTGTTTTGCAACCAGAGGTACTAAAATCAATTCGTTGCAAGTTTATTCAAGGTTTTAGCCTCCAAGGGGCTTTCATTCAATTGAAACAAACATAACTTGTGCTGGATTCAATCATCTTGTGGATTTAAGTACAATTACATGACTGATAGAGCAGCTACACTTGGTGCTGTAAATATTCGTGCTGAAAATATTTAAATATGCTTATAAAAATGCCTAATATAGTACTAATATTCGAAAATAAAGAAACTTTCAAAAACGTCATGCTATTTCAGCAATCTCAAGACAAGTTAGTAGTCTTGCACATAGAATATGTGCAAATGCGTGAAAAACTAAAGATTGTGATACTTGCATTTGCAGTCCCAAACAAAAAAGTATAGTATAATTTTACAAATTGTATAGATGTTCAAAATTTGTTACCTGTTGAATTACAAGCTGTAACAGTCTTTAAAATATATAGTGACGATTATTCTACGATGTCGGCTGCTTTGATATAGTCACAACGGTCAATTTCTTTAAAAATAAATTTTGTGTGATAGTTGAATCTTAGATTTTTCTTAATCCTTAGTGATATAGAATAATATATTTGGGTATTTTTATTGCTTCCCCTTTTGCAATCACTCTCTTAACCTCCAATCCTATCCGCCCCCCCCACCCCCCCGCAACTATGCGATACTTTCAGGTTACATAAAGTAATGTGAAACCCCAAATAATCAATCGTCCATAGATACGTTCGTCCATTTAATAGTATATTAAGGTGAGCCATTATTCAAAAGATTAACGTTACACGAAGTTCAAAAGCATTTTGGCATAGGTAGACCTACATGACCGTGACCTTCCTTTACCTATGAGAGAAATACAGTTCAAAGTGAAAGTGGTGATCAGTATTATCCACAGGGGCAATAACCAAGTACAATGGATCCGCAATAGCAAACAGAAAGTGGATCCTCGATCGCGCAGCGGTAAATAACACAGAGACATTTGTATTATACATGGGAAGGGCGGGACAAAACTTGGCGAAACGAATTGGTCGTTGAAACGTTTTATTCTCAAACCGCCTATAAATGTACATGTTACCATCTTCCCTTAAATCGAAACGACGTAGGCCTATGATAGGTAAAAGTTCCGCATGTAATAAAATAGACCTTTTCTTCCTAGTTATAGGACTGTAAGCTTATTTTTCGATGTAAATAGAGATATAGGTTCGCTGGTAGCCTGCGCGGTTTCCGAATTAACAGTTTGAGTGGATGATTCGTTTCGCCAAAGACGCAGTCTCATCCTACCCTCCCTCTCTACTACTGCTACCGCTATGCGATCGGGGATCCACTTTATTGTTGCTATTACGGGTCCATTCTACTTGGTTTATCGCTCCTTTGGTGTTACCCAAAAGCCACCGCAATTCTCTTATCCCATCCTTTGCTCCCCTGCATAGTTTGAACATAACTACATCCTATTTACAACGCAGAATTGTTCATGGAAACTAAGAGTGGCTACATAGAGCAGGAACTTGTATATTTACGATTTTTTGTTTTACAGGCAACAACATCAAAAATGGATGCAGATGCTATTGAAGAAAAGAAAGAACAAGATGAACAGAAGAAACGCGACCTGGAAAGGCAAATGGAGGACAAAGAGCGGCAAGAAAGAGAGGCAAAGGAAAGAGAAGAACAACTCAGGAAGGAGCGGGAGCAACAGGAAACGGAAGAAAAGAAAAGAGAAGAAGAGAAAGCGGAAAGTGAGAGAAAGAGAAAGGAAGAAGAGGAAACCAAGAAAGCAATGGCGAGCATGCAAAAGGAACTGGAAAAAGTGCAGAACGAAATCAAAATCAAAGAAAAATTGGAGAAAGAGAAGCGCAAGCTTCAAGAGGAATACGAGAAAAAGTTGGAGGATAAGAGGAAAGAGGAACAGGAAAAAGAGGCAAGGAAGCTGAAAGATGAAGTTGGGGCAGGAAAAGAGCCACAAGGATGGGTGGGGAATGTTGTCGGTGGATTGACCGATGCAGCAGGAGGAATTTGGAGAGCTGCAAGTGCATGGCTGGGCTTCTAAACAGATCCCTTTCAAGTTTACATTTCAACGCACCTGAATTGTTGTTTTCATGGAATCGCAAATAAAATCTGCAACAAGGAAGAATGTAGCATCTGACGAACTGTTAACAGTAAAGGCTACAATATATTTTTTTACTGTTCATTCTCTCGTTAGTGGAAATGAATTAGAACAACCAAGGAGCAAACAGAATTTTCACATGAAAAGACATATAAGAGACATGTTTGGTTTTCTTTAGACTAAATTTAAAAACAATGATACAAATAAAAGTTTAAAGTTGGTCAGGAAAACGGGGAGGTAGGGAAGAGGGATATCTATCTCTCAAGGTACTTGCCGTCATATATTGTCTATTTTGTCTGTCTGGCATAGTTCAAGTGAAAATACCGTTAGATAGCAGGAAAATGTTCAGCAACTTTGGTTTTCAGGCTATTCAGTAACGAGGCGTCAGTCTGAAATATAAAGCAAATTAGCTTAGTTGACCTGGAGACGTGAATGAATGAACATTGAAGTTTAACGTGTACATCCACAATTGGCGATAGGCCAGTCGAGCATAACCATCCCAGGGAAGAGGGGTAGGGGACTAAATTAATACTGAACCACGAGAGCAAACATACTACAGTACTAAAGATGGAGATTGAAAATGGCCACCTTTATCTAACCTACCGCGGAATCCGAACCTGAGACATTGATTTGCCAGACAGACAGATAGACTACTGATCTACGGCGGTCGGACTCGCGAGGAGTTTGCTACTAGATCAGAACTTGTACCTTTCAAGAAAGCCCTCCTTGCCTCATTGATACACCAATATTATTTGATCGTGTAAATTCTCATAACAATTATTATTAGCCATGTGTACATTTAGATATGTATTCTCACTTTGCAGTTTACCATGAAAATGCGTAGGTAACAGTAGTAAGTCGCCTTAAAAAATAACATGGCATACATTTTATAGATAAAGTTCTTAGCGCCGGTAGAAGTCAGTCAGCAAATGAGAGATTGGACCTGCTAGTGTAAAAGGGCAAGAAAGGCAAGCACAACTTAACGGAAAAACAACAACAGACACATACAAATAAACACCGCTGGGCAATGTTGATTGATAGTGGCGGGAGTATTACAAATGGAAATGCTGTTTGTAGACTGGGAAAGTGGGGAGAAGAAGGGAAAGAAGAGAAGGGAAAGGCCGGTTAAATGCATAAATAGTCCTTCAAGAGTTGCGTCTCTTAGACCATATCCTATTACAAGCAGTCTTCTTGTGTTATGTTTTTGCTTGTAGAACTTTCTTATTATGATTATTGTTTAAAAGTATTGCTAATATTTTGATAAGTTAATTTAATGTAATGTTATTTTTAAATTGAAGTTTTTCTATATTAGATTTCTTTGCGTATATACATGGTTGTAGGTCGAAAATTAGCACGTAAAATATAACAAGGCAAAAAATACAAAAGGTGCGTTGCATTCTTTATTATATCGTTTGTTTTATTCATGGCTTATATAATATGTAAGCTTGTATATATAAGAAAACTACCCCCACAATGTTACAGCAGTTGTGATCACTTTTATTTAACTGGACAAAGACTACGTTATTGCTTTACTTGAATGTACATTATTGAGCTATTTTCGTTGTACTAAATTGCTTATAGCTTGCTCCCTCTCCCTCCCCCCACTCCTATATCCCCAACAACTAAAATCTATCTACCTTTGCTTCACTATACACGCGTAATTTTGGAAAGGAAGCTTGGCAGAAGACAGTGAAAACTATTAACCGTACCCGTGCCCCCTTTTCTCGTTTGCTGTGTTTAAATATATTTATATCTATACATTTTTTTTAGAGACGTGAGATTTAAAATGCTGTTTTTACAGTCAGTGTATGCAAGCTGTAACGAGTTGGTTGACGAAACCTTTTTGGAAAAATACATGTACAGGGATTAAAAAAAAAAATTTCCTTCAACCTTTTTAGGCTATGTTTAGAAAGTGGCTCTTGGCGAGTTGACCAAGGGAGACAAAAAGTTCAGATCTTTTCTATCATTCCCTCGTTCCACGGAGGGTAGCATCCAATAAGAATTATACCCAGGGTGATGCCAATAAAATCCAGTCCCATATATTTGGGCGAGACACCTTTATCCCTTGTTTTCTACACAAACTTTTTGTCTCCCTTTTTAGATTATTTGTCTCCCAGTAATGTGTACCACGTAATTAAATTTCTACTTACAACTTTAATTTTTTGTTCTCTAAAATTATAGATTAGATGGCCGATAAGCTACTGTTTGACGCATGTGTTGGTAATTATCACATTGATGTTGGAAATCAAGCGTACAGTGTTTGTTTGTATTTACATTTTATTATTTTGTATCCCTCTATATAATTATTTTACGCCATAGTAATGTTTTGAATAAATCATCACGTAATCATCTTACAAATTGATTTTTATTTTTTATTTTATTTTATTTTTTTTTGTGGGTGGGGGATGCGAGTGTTGGATGAGGGGTTAGGAGAGATGGGGCGGATTTTGCTCAACGTGTACATTCGACAATTATAATTGAATAGTAAGCGTGTATGTTTCTGTATCTGTTTATGTATTTATTTATTAGTTTTGTTTGTTTGTTGGTGTGATCCTCTCTCTCTCTCTCTCTCTCTCTCTCTCTCTCTATCTCTCTCTCTCTCTCTCTCTTCTCTTTCACACACACACACACACACACACACACACACACACACACACACACACACACACATACATACTTCAACCCTATCTGTACCATTACATTACAAGACTACTTACAAAAACATACAGCATAATAAAATAGGTCACTAATAGATAAAGATACAACCATAAAAGTCGATGAAACACGGGTTGTTGTAGGCCTATAAGAAAGCAAGTCTGGCTTGTGTAAGGACCGAAATAACAAATTGGCTATTTACGTTAAGACGTCAGTGGCAGGTCTTTCAATCGGATTAGCAACAATTTCATAATTTCATAGCAATAGTTCAGCTATTTCAACAGCCGTGGTCACATCATAGATTGGGTTATGCATAGGCCTCACGATAATGTGGTTAGATCAACTTCAGTCACCCAGGAATTAACATCTGACCATTTCTGTGTCGTGTGCGAACTAAACGTCGCAGCCCCCCCTCCTCCCCCCATGTTCAGGGAGGCTCGCAGCCTGCGTCCCATGGATAGGGATGCTTTCAAGCAAGAGCTTACCGCTAAAGTGACCCCAGAACTCTGCCCCACTGTGGATCAGCTGAATAGTACACTTCATGCGGTGCTTGATCGGCACGCCCCCGTGGCCCAGAAAAAGGTCAAGGCAACACGCTCAGCACCCTGGTACGAGTCTGTCAAGGACGAGCTCTCCGAGGCGAAGAAACACCGACGCAAAGAGAAGAAAAAGTGGCTTAAATCGGGTTTAGAAGTCAGCAAGCAGATTTTCACCGCTGCAAAAAAACGGGTCACTAAAATAGTCCAGACTGCCAAAACCCGGTACTTTAGCGACAGAATCAGCAGCAGCGAAACTTGTAAACAGTTGTTCAACATTTGCAATCAGCTAAGGGGTAAGAGCAATGCAACATCACTCCCATCCACGCATCCACCATGTCAGCTACCAGAGGTATTTTGTCATTATTTCACACAGAAAGTGGCTGACATAAGGGACGCTCTTGACAGCCATGAGATCCCACTCATTAACCCATTCTCACCTTCCCTCACTACCGCAAAAATGGAAGTTTTTCAACCAGTAACAGAGCAAGAAGTCAAGAAAGTCATCTTAAGCTCAAAACCAACATCTTGCTCTCTTGACCCCATCCCTACCCCCATGTTGATAGAGAATCTTGACCCTCTACTCCCGACCATTACCCACATTATCAACGAGAGTCTGTCCTCTGGTGTTGTTCCGTCTGTGCTCAAAACTGCTGTCATCAAACCCCTCCTTAAAAAGCCAAGTTTAGACAAAAATAATCTAAAGAACTATAGACCTGTTTCAAACCTCTCCTTCCTGTCCAAAGTCATAGAAAAAATTGTTCTCAAACAACTGTTTGCCTACCTATATGATAACGCTTTACTTTGCCCCAACCAGTCTGCCTACCGACCCTTCCACAGCACTGAGACAGCCCTCCTAAAGGTAACCAACGATCTGTTGCTGGCCTTAGACAATGGTAACGTCTCCGTTCTCACCTTACTAGACCTCTCAGCCGCTTTTGACACAGTCGACCACCACATTCTCTTTAACACTATTCAACACTACTTTGGAATCTCCCGCTCGGTCCTGGCTTGGTTCCACTCATATCTTTCCGACAGATCACAAGCAGTCACTGTCGATGGCTGTTTCTCCAGCACAGCAGACTTGGTGTGCGGCGTGCCTCAGGGTTCCGTTTTAGGGCCGGTGTTATTCACTCTGTACACCAAGCCACTGCTTCTCCTGCTTAGAAAGCATGCTGTTGAGAGTCAGTCATTTGCAGACGACACACAACTTTATAAATCCACAGCCCCCTCTCTAATTAATTCCACTGTTCAGACTTTGGAGAACTGCATCACAGACATTAAGTCATGGATGACACGCAACAAGCTTAAGCTTAATGACGATAAAACCGAAGCCCTCCTCATTCACAAGCACAACACCTCCTCCTCACTCCCGCCTCTCCCAACATCGCTTACGGTAGGGACAACAAACATTAAGTTCTCATCCTCAGCAAGAAATCTCGGCTACATTCTCTCCGATGACCTGTCCCTCAACAACCACATCTCCAACATCTGTCGCTCTGCATACACGGCCATACGCCAAATCAGCTCCTTTCGCCACTATCTTACGCTCACTGCCACCAAAACCCTAGTCTGCGCTCTCGTCCTTTCTCGTCTTGACTATTGCAACTCTCTCCTCGCTGGCTCCCCAAAACACATCATTGACAAGCTACAAAAGGTTCAGAACTCAGCAGCTAGACTAGTATTCCGAGCCAAGAAACGCGATCACATCACACCTCTACTACATTCCCTTCACTGGCTTCCTGTGCAAGCACGCATAGAGTACAAACTCTCTGTTCTCTGTCACAACTTCTTCACAGATTCTTGTCCCTCCTACCTTGCTGATCTACTGTCTGTCTACTCCCCTTCACGCACTTTAAGATCTTCTGCTGACACTCGCACACTCAAGGTTCCCGTCACCCGCACTAAGACATACGGCCAACGTGCATTCGCTTACTCCGCACCTAAGCAGTGGAACTCCCTTCCCTCCCATATCCGTACAATCAACACAAGCATTCAAAAAGGCCCTCAAAACCCACCTCTTCAAACTTCACTATTCAGAATGATCTGTATCCCGCTGCCATTCTCTCCTCTTTGTCTCTGTCTGATCCGTAAGTGTATACACGGCTGTACATATTTATACTGTTTTTCCTCCTGGGCCTAACCGGGCATATAAATAGCTGTGAATATGTTTTTGCTATTCTATTTGTCTTTTCTGTCAATTGTGTACATAGTTGTAAATTGTAATTTGTGTACATAAGTGTAAATAATTTGTACCCTTACTGTTCTGTCTTTTGGTGTATTGTAGCGAAAGCGATGTTTTATCGAGTGCATGTACTTATATGTAATGACTATGTAAAGCGTGGTGAGTCTGGTCATAGGCTGGAGTATCCGCTATACAAAAATCCGTTATTATTATTATTATTATTTTCTGCATGCTTTATGGCAGTGCGCGCTTTCTACCGTCTACGCGTGGGACACTTGACTAGAGGTGATGTGGTGATCTTGTAAAATGATTACATCGAGTGGGAGTGCGCTGTCGACAGCGACCTAGGCCTCCTCTGCCCGGTGTCACGTCCTCAAGGTTCCGGGTGTCTTACTTTAGCCGGGCTCCTTTGCGCATGCGCCAGGTCAAGTCGGGCCGGCTTTTTCACGTAACCCTAAACCCTAACCCTAACTCTAACTCTAATCCTTACTAAGACTACGACAGCACTTTGCGCACGAATTTTGTAATGCGTCGACCAATCAGAATGCTCCCAGCCCAACTAAAATACTAGGAACTGTGACGATGTCACACCGGAGCGTGAGGTCGCTGAGCAGCTTCGCCTCTCCACTTCCAGGGCTGTTTGTTTAGGCCTACTTGGTTCTACACCTACAGCGAGTTGCTTTGAAGCGAGTACTCGCGGGTACACGCGAAAATAGACGACGAGTTCCGTTGCACAAGGCGAAAACAAGCAATCCGTCACGTGACTTTGGCGAGTTGGAAAAAGAAATACTTTTCTGCGAGTACATCATGGCCGCCAACATTGTGGGCTTATCCTCCTTTCTTTAGCCTAGGATCTCTTAATGCGCAGGCGCAGAAGGTCCTATTTTTCCCAACGTTGCTTTGTGAGTTCTTGCCTACGAAACAATGCGAGTAAGCCACCTAGACACACATGCGCGCACACAGATAATAGTTTTTTTTTTTAATTTTGTTTTAAAAGTGTGATGTTCAGGATTGGTAGATATAAAAAAAAGAGCGATTAGGTGTACAGAGTTGTTGGCAGATGAGGTAATCAGCTTTGCGGAAAAAGGTGAGTTTTAAGAGCCCCCCCCCCCCCCCCCCCCCAAAAAAAAAAAGGGGTGAGGGGCGGGGGGTGGGGGGGAATTGTATTGAATTTTCCGAAGAGCAGGCAACCAGTGAAGACAATGCAGTAGAGGAGAAACATGACAAGACGTTTTCTTTTCTTTTTCAGAATAAGCATTGTTCTGTACACGCTGAAGAGCCCAAGAAGTTGGATTGTGGCATAGACCAGGAATATTTCTCTGATTGTGGGCAGCAAGCAGAGAAATGCAATAGTCAATAGCGTGCGAGGATTAGATAAATTACTAGTTTGAAAGTTGTTTTTCCGCGGTGTACGGTGTAATAACTCGGCACCATGCCTATAGATATGTGACAGTCAACATCACACTTCGTAGCTGAGACTAGGCGAGGCTTTCGTTCACCTCTCTTGTGAGAGGTACGTCTACTCGGCGAGTCCCAGCAACGTTGTGCGATTCGAGTCCGCCTATCATGCGTTTCGAACGCTAAGTTCTGGTTTATTGCCGCAACCTTGACCCGACGTAATAAAAAGACAACGCACCTTATCTAACACCACAAGGTAATTATATTATTATAGTCGATAGGCAAAGAACAGCCTTGCTCAGTTGTGAGTCTAACATGTAACACACAGTTTACGTGGTGTGACACAGCTACGTTGGCATTCCCGATGCCTTTGTATGGGCCTATTATTATTGTGTTAACAAGACAGTACAGTGAATAATAAATGTAGACTCAATAATAAAGTGAGGGGAAAAAAAACAAATGATCAACCTAGGCTTAATTACCTCTCGTCAAAACAAAGGATTCAACAGTAGAAACAGCAGCCAGGAACTATTCTTTTGTGGATGGAATACTGGAATTATTTTGGGATTTTAAAAATAATTGTCACCCATGCTGCATGTAGAATTCTGGTTGCGTTCTCTGTGAAAGCACGGCAGCCGCAGATCAGCACCACCCAGGTCGAGGGAAGATAGGTGTGTTTTTGTTTCTATTTAGCCATCTCCGTGTAGCACATGGACATCATGACCTTTACAGTCTTTGTATCTATGCAATGGAACGCATGCGGGCACAGATTATGTCGTATGTATGTTTTAAACCCTTCTCTTTTATTGTATCCATGTGCCCAAAGGGGTTTTATGGAATAAAGCGCTTTGACTTGACTTTATTAGGCTTCGGTTTATACTCTCATCGGAAAGACTGGGGCCGAGATAATATTTGATTTGTTGATTTGATCATGGTTTATGACCCTGATTTACTGTGTGCTATGCTCAGCTCAGCTGGGGTTGTTAAAAAATCAAGCGTAAGATATTGTTACATATACTGATATAGGCCCAATTTTCTTTTGGGAGTTCAAGAAAACTGACGTGGTTGATATTTGAAACATAAACCACTGTATCTGAATTTTGGGGTGCAGTAACGTGTTAGAAACATTATTAAAATGGTGGATGAAAACCTAAGTCGCTTGCATAACCTATCCTATCACTTAACTCGAAAGTCTTTCGGGCACCACTGATGATCGTTTAACCAGCGTACTCCATCTTTTTCTGTCCTCAGCAACCCTCATGGCTTCGCTCAGTGTCAAGCCAGTTCCTTCTCGAATGTCTCCTTCTTCTGCCTCTTTCACTGTGCCTTGCAGGATGGTCTTTGCAAGGCCTGATGCTCTGGTGAAGTGGCCATACCATCAGAGGTTCTGTTTCTTGACCCTTGTAAGCATGTCATCGTGTTGTCCTATCTTAATCTATCCCGTAACTCGAAAGTCGTTGGGGCACCACAGATGATTGTTTAACTAGCGTACTCCATCTTTCTCTGTCCTCAGCAACCCACATGGCTTCGCTCGGTGTCAAGCCAGTCCATCTTCGAATCCTCTCACCTCTTTTTCTGTCTCCTTCTTCTGTCTCCTTCACTGTGCCTTGCAGGATGGTCTTTGCAAGACCTGATGATCTGGTGACGTCGCCATACCATCGAAGGTTCCTTTTTTTACCACTGTGAGCACGTTATCATGTTGACAGTTGTCCAACGGCTTTTAGTACTTTACAACGTTACCTAACACCGTTAATTACATAACACCGTTCTCAAACAAAGGTGTTTCGAAATCAGGTGTAAGGGGAAGCAAAAGCAGCGTTACTGTACCAAAAAGAAGAACACAAGGGAAGACAAATACATTTAATATTGGTAACGAAGGAAAGCATCTAAAACGACACAAGAACTTGATTCAAACCCAATATAAATAGGATTTAAAATAAATAAATAAATAAATAAATAAATAAATAAATAAATAAATAAATAAATAAATAAATAAATAAATAAAGTTAATAATAAAGCAGTGATCAACAGTCACTGGGCTGACGCCATCAAATCCTATCCTATCCTGTCCCGTAACTGGAAAATCGTTGGGGCACCCCAGATGATCGTTTAACCAGCGTACTCCATCTTTCTGTCCTCAGCAACCCTCATGGCTTCGCTCAGTGTCAAGCAAGCCCATTCTCGAATGTTGTCCTCCCACCTCTTTTTCTGTTTTCCTCCTCTTCTGCCACCTTGCACCGTGCCTTGCAGGATGGTCTTTTTAAGGCCTGATGAACTTGTGACGTGGCCGTACCATCGGAGTTTCCGTTTATTCACCACTGTGAGCATGTCATCATGTTGTCCAATGGTTTGTGTGATGGTCTGTCGGACTTCGTTGTTGGTAATGTGCTGGGTATAGGAAATGCCCAGAAGTCTTTTGTAGCACCTCATCTCCATGCTTTGTATTCTTCGCTGCTGTGAGGGTCCATGTTTCGCAAGCGTATAGGAAGATTTAGATGACAAGGGAGCGCAGCAGCTTTACCTTGGAATGTAGACTGATGGTCGTGTCTTTCCAAATGGGCTTCAACCTTGTCAGGGCAGCAGTTGTTTGTGCGATCCTGGAGAGGACTTCCTGTCGGGACCCACTGTCTGATACAATGGCTCCTAAATACTATTGAAGTCATCAAAAGAATGTACCAAAGACTCCTAAATATTATTGAAGTCGTCTAAAGCCTGTATGACAAGGCTACCAGTGCAGTCCTCCTCAACAGCGCCTTCGGAAACTGGTTCAGAGCAACAATCGGTGTGCGTTAAGGATGCCTACTCTCTCCAACACTCTTCAACATCTTCCTAGAGCGCATCATGTCAGATGCCTTTGCAGATCACGAAGGCACAGTCAGCATAGGTATTAGAGCAAACTCCAACTTCTTTTTGCGGATGACCATGATGGATTGGCTTCAGAGGAAGAAGAACTTGAAGAGCTGGTACAGAGGCTTACCAGAGCCTATGGAATGGGAATAAGTGCAGAGAAGACCAAAATGATGATTAACATCAATGGCATTAACATGGACATCAAAGTGCAAGGCCAATCCCTCAACACAGTGTGCAATCAAATAAGAATGCGTATATCAAGGTGAAATATGATCATTAATAAATTCATGTTGAGCTTACCATGTAATCAAGGTATTGGTATGACTATTTGCGTTATCGTAATCCAGTTTGGCACGTGATTTTATAAATAATGTACCCATAACTGTGTGCTTAGATAAGCAGTCGATTACATAATATATTATATATATATATATTATATCTTTTTTTAAAGGGACTCCTTTTCATAGAACTCATCATCATACATCCTTTTTCAAATTCACAGTAAAGGTGCCCCACTGAAAAAGGGCAAGTTTCCTTTAAAAAAAAATCTTTATTAAAAGTACGTTTTTGATATAAATCCACACATTCATTTGTGGTAATGTACGAACTAATAGCACCGCAGAGAATGTATAAAGTATTAAAACAAACGTTTGTTTAGACCATCATCCTAGTTTAGCCTACAGGTTGACTTTTTGTTTTCTCCAAAATGAGTGCATATTTGCCTTTTTATAGTGTGATTGAGTACTTGAGTACTGCAGTGCAGTTAGACTGACGTACTAGATTAAAACAAATTTTAGTTCTATCTGGTTTTGTGTTTGAATCTCGGATTATATGACGAAGACCTATTATAGCGGTGACTGTAGTATCGGCGGTTGTTGACAATCACACAATCAGGTGATTGTACATATATAAACACATCGTCCAAAAATACTATCTTATAAAAGAGTGAGTGTGAGAGAGAGAGAGAGAGAGAGAGAGAGAGAGAGAGAGAGAGAGAGAGAGAGAGAGAAAGGGGAGGCGGAGACAGAGAAAGATTAAGTAGCATACCTTAAAAGAAGAAGAAGCGGGAAGAAGAGAGAGAGAGAGAGGAGCAAGATCAATCAATCAATCTTTCATTTAATTAAGTTCACACATTTAGGTGATATTAGACAATTAAAATGACATTTTAAAACACTTCAACTATTTAAAAACAAAATTTCAAACAGTCTATACAAATCTACCAACAAAAATTGCAATTGTATTGTCATTCTTAATGTCTTATTAAGTTTTATGTTTAATAGTTAATTTGAGTAGCCAAACAAAAACCTGTTATGTTTCATGGATAAAACAATTTCTGATTCTGAATCTGAACCTTAATCTAAGTCCATTTTTCTTCTTTTTTTGTTAAATTCCACTCCTGTTACTATAATTTGCTTGGATCAGTGAACGTTCGATCTACTTATCGTGTGCTCAACAGCGGCTAGCGATGGAGATGACTGACAAAATCATTGGAGAAAACTGACCAAAGTTGCAGCTGTTGCTATTTTATTCCACTAATACTAGTATAATTTGTTTGGGTTAGTGGACTTGTGTTTCGTTTAATTTTGTGAGTTCAACTTCAAACTGCGATGGAGATTACCGATAAATCATTGGAGGACACTGAGCGAAGTCACTGCTGTTGCTCTTTTGCACATATTCTTCATGGTCCTCGCTCGCTGGTCAGCGAAAGGGTGTGTGGTGTGGTCAGTCTCGTTTGCTGCTTCCTGCTATGCGGCACAATGGGCATCTCTTATACATTCGGTCAGTAGTGATATGATATTTATTTATTCATTCATTCATTCATTCATTCATTCATTGGTTCGTTTATTATTTCACTAATTTGTTTAATTGTTGTTCTCTTTTTTTTTTACACCATCTTCCTCGTTAATGTCGTCGTCATCAAAATCCGCTAAAGCGATTTTGTTGAGTTGGGTATACAGGCCAATCATGCAGTTAGTTAGTTTGTCATGCATTGTTTATATGGTCCAGCGGACTGCAAAGTGCCGAATCAGGACCACAGGCAGTCCGACTGTTAATTGGTCGTTCGATAGGTCTGTTGCTCCGAATTTTTGTGTTGTTTTTTTATTTTTTGTTGTGTGTGTTGTTGTTCACGACACATGTTTGCCTTATCTCAAGAAGAAATTAATCGAATTTGATTCATGTTTACTATACATACGCTTTAACTAGTGATATAAAATTTAGACCATTCATATTTGCAATTTCTCAAGATTAAGGCCGCAGAGCTTCACCATTTTGTAAACACGTTATGCGCTGAATGTCAAAATTGGATAACCCGAACCGATTTGGATATTTTTCTGCAAGTAGATGATTCCGAAAATTGCCCATCAGTATAGGGAAGATAAAATGTTTGCGTATAACACAAGTGATAACGGGGGCTTGCCTAAAGAGATGGACTGGAGTTTTATTGATAAAATACATTACTTGCTATTCTCCATGGAATGAGGTGGGGAATGATAGGAAAGAGCTATCTCAAACTCTGCTGCAAATGGTTAAAATTTTGTGGATTTGTGCCATAGATACTTATGTGTTCTCATCTCACCAATGCATCAGTTGGGTTTGGTACAAAGAAAGAAGTTTCTCAGAAGAATATCTTCATGCGAAAAAAAGTATCCACCAGTTGGCTGGCTGGCAACAGCCATGGGAAAGAACTTAACTTTGTGAATGAAAATTCATTGCCAAACGTAGTTCTAAACCCTAGGGTTGCAGTGTTGGTAGTTCTGAACAGGGTTATGTTTAGAAAATGGCCGCTGGCAAGGGAGACAAAAAGTTTGTGTAAAATACCAAGTGTTAAAGGTGGCTCGCTTTTAAAGAGATGAACTGGAGTTTATTTTTTTCCATTTGGTTCTTTATGATAAAGCCGAGTCACAACGCGACGCCGCAAAAAGAAAAAGTAACACTTTTGAATTTAAAAAAATAAATTTGGCTATGTGTATGAGTGTCTGGAAATAAATGTAAATGGCTTGCTATCTTGTTTGACTTTACTATTTTAATTATATTTTGTGAACAGGTAACATTAACCCGTATGTGACGTCGTACCTGCGCAATGTCACACGGGGCGGTGACGTTGATTATACGGATACCTTGTGGATATCCCAATCTCTGACCATCTCTGTCAACATATTCATGCCCATTCTTGGTTATCTAGCCATTTACATCCCTGTCAAGCTCTACATTGCAATTGGGATTCTTTTCCAAGGGTAAGCCATAACAAATAGAACAGTTCTTGAAATCAAATACAAAATTTTAATATCGTGCAAAATAATATTTTCAGCCAGTGAACTCTGATGTAGCCTAGTTCGCTATAGTTTTATAGTATGGAGTAATTGAATAGCGCTGCTGTACACAGCAAGAAAGCTGTCCTTGCTGTTTGTTGGGGAAATAACCATTCTGATTCCGATTCCCATACTGAATTGCTTAGGTTAGTGTAGATCTAATTCACAAAGTAGGCGTTTGTTGCTTGATTTTGTCATAGTTTAAACTGAATTTATCGTGGGAGACATCATAGTAACAATAATGGTAGATGTTCAGTATTGGCATTTTCTAAGCTACCTGAGATAACATTTTAAAGAATAATTTGATAGCATCTAATATTTATTAATCCTTTAAAGCAATAATCAGCTAACGAAATATTCAATACTTTATTTGACATTCGCAGTGCTGCCCTGTTTGGTACATACTGGGCGATTCAGAAGTCGTTAGCGCTGGTGGTCGTGACGTTTGGCCTTGTCCAAGGAATTTCTCATTCTATCCTCTACCCATCTGCCATAAGGACTGCTATTGGGGTACAGTTTCTATCTCATAAAGATGATGACGATGCTGCTGCTGATGATGATGATGCTGTTGCTGCTGCTGCTGCTGCTGCTGCTGATGATGATGATGATGATGATGATGACGATAATGATGATAGACCAGTGAGTGACTAGGCCCTTTCTCCCCCACACCAGGTTACCCAGGACTGTGCTCAGTTATCTGGGCCTCAGACAATGCCGATAGCTGCACGTGGGCGCCTCGAGTGATTTGAGTTAGATCCTGTATCGACCATGAGCGCTTATAGCAGCTCACCTAAGGCCAGTTTAGATTGTCACAAGTTTACATTTGGTTGCTAAACTATAGAAAATACGTTTCCAGAGACTTATTGAGAAATAGAAGTCCACAGATTTACTCTCATTCTCAAAATATAGGGAGATTGTTCCTAATAAGTAAAAACGAAATAGGCGGCCAATTACAGAAATGGCGCCCAAAGACATGCACAGAGCATTAATTAAAGAAGAATTCTATGGTGCCTGTAATGCGCTTGTGCACACAACATATTAACACTTTTAATGTAGAGAGAAAACTCATGATCCAGTAGTCCACATGAACATTAAATTCACCAGTTCCCATTCTACATAGTTTTCTAGTGTTCAGAGGGGGAAGGGAGAGGTAAGCGTTTTCTTCTTATAGACTTTCAGTAATTATTATTTTATATTTATGCAGTGGTATCCGGAGAGACAGGGCTTCATTTGCGGTGTGGTACTGATGGGTTACGGTTTGGGATCGCTGGCATGGAATGAGTTGACTACTCTCTTTATCAACCGAGAAAATGTCCAACCTGACCTTCATGTGAGCGGGGACACGTCAGTATGCGTTCCTTCCTATCCCTCCCAAATGATTTTTTTCCTCCTGTTTTTGATTTTGTGGTCGTTGTTTTATGTTTTGCTATTCTTTTGTGTGAGTTATCGCTTGTTTGCTCGGCTAGCTGTTATTTGGTTAGTTCTTCGCTTAAAAGAGGTCAGCTATTTAGCACCAGGCATGTGACATCAAAATCGTCCTGTTCGGTTTCTTATTATTGTCTTCCTCTTCTTCACTCTCCCTTTTTCTGTTCTGGTCTTGTCTTCATAGTCTTCAAATCGTCGAAGTCGTTTTCTCCTATTTTTTCTCACCTTTCACTTTTATCGTCGTCGTCGTTGTTGTTGTTGTTGCTGTTGTTGTAGTCGTCGTCGTTGTGGTTGCTGATGGTGTAGTCGTCATCATTGTTGTTGCTGCTGTTATTGTTGTTTTGGGGAAATAAATATTGTTCTTCACCGACTTGGCATAACTGGGAAAGGAGCTCAGCTTCTTATGATGTCATACTGACTAACTCTTGAGTCTTTCTTCTTATTATGTTTGCCACCACTAGATACTACTCGCAGACAGAAGTGCTTCGCTACGTACCGGACTGTTTCTTGCTCTTGGGAATCGTCTTTGTCTCGCTTCAGTTCCTCTGTTTGATTCTTCTCTGCGAGGGTCCTTCTGCAACCACCGTGAGTGATTTTCTTCAACCTTAACATCATCATCATCATCATCATCATCATCATCATCATCATCATCATCATCATCATCATCATCATCAGCCTCGTCGTCGCCGTATCATCATCGCCATCATTAGCGTTGTCGTCGTCATCATCATATCATCATCCTCACCTTTCATCATCATCATCATCATCATCATCATCATCATCATCATCATCATCATCATCATCATTTATTTATTTATTTATTTAATCGTTCTTATATAGCGCTTTTCCAGCTCAAGAGCTGCTCAAGGCGCTGGCCGATACAGGATCTAACTCAAGCCGCCCGAGACGCCCACCCGCAGCCTTTGGGCGCATGGTCTGACGCCCGGACAACTGAGCACAATCCTGGGCAGCCAGGGATGGGGGAGAAGGACCTAGGTGCATGCTGGGTGTTTTCTTGTCACCGGCACTCACCCGTCTAGGACATGAGCGTCAGGATCTTTAAAGTCCGTTATGATGGAATGTATGCGGCACAGACTAGACCTTGGTTTATACTCTCATCCGAAGGAGTAGGAAAACAGGAGTAAAGTGTCTTTCCCAGGGACACAACACAATGGCCCGGCCAGGGCTCGAACCCGGGACCTTCCGATCCGCAAGCCGAAGCACTACCATTAGACCACAGTGCCTCAACTTCATTGAAAGAGGACTAGCCCCTGATCCACATCAGACAGACAGCGACAGTGGAAATGTAAGGCACTAAATGGCTAGAAAGTGGGGATACTATTTATACTGAAACCCCCACAGGGAGGGGAGGGGTGGGGGCTGTTTTATTAGCACATGCAGCACTATCTTACAAATGTTATACAGCAAATTTTCAAGAAGGAATTACTTTTTCAACCACCCTACACCAATGTACCATCTTAAAACAACAAAACAACCCCCGATAAAAACGTTAATATATAACTGCAGAAAAAAACAAGTGCAGAAAGACAAAAAAAAAATAAAAGAACTGTAACTCCGTGTTCTCAATGAAGAATATTCATCAAAATGTGACAAATGTGTTTTACTGTTTATTGATCTTCATTGGGAACAGGGAGTTAAAAATGCAAACGTTCCGGTAACAATATTACGCTTTTCCCTACAGAAAAAAAACCCAAACTAAGCAATAAAGCTAGACAAATAACGAATTGCAACAGGGGGATCGAAAAGTGTTTATATAGTTGTAAAAAGCTGTCCAATCATTTGACGTGACAATGCAAACTCTACAGAACAGCGAGGTAACTCTAATATAATTTGAAATGTAATAATTTTGGGTTGTGAACGATAGCGAAAAACGACAATAAAAGTACTAAACACTTAACAACAACAACAACAACACCAATGCTAAATAACTTGATAAACTGCCACAACGACATCAGTGAATTACAAAGGTCTCAACACTAACATCAAATAACAAAAAAATAAGTTAAGATTTCACACACAGTGAGAAACTGTATATTTTTTTTTTTTTGATCTCATCATCATCATCATCATCATCATCATCATCATCTTCTTCTTCTTCTTCTTCTTCTTCATCATCATCATCATCATCATCATCATCATCATCATCATCATCATCATCATCATCATCATCATCATCATCATCATCATTCGCCTCGTCGTCGCCGTATCATCATCGTGATCATTAGCGTTGTCGTCGTCATCATCATATCATCATCATCATCTTTCATCGACATCAATATCATCATTAGCGTCGTCGTCGTCATCATCTTCATTCTTCATCATTAGCGTCGGCGTCGTCGTTATCCTCTTCATTTATCAACATCAACATTAGCAGTGTCGTAGTTATCATCCTTCATCATTAATAACATTATCATTAGCGTCGTTGTCGTTATCATCATCATTCATCATCATCAGCATCATCATTGGCATCGTTATCGTTATCATCATTACCGTTTTCGTCGTTATGATCATCATTCATCACCATTAGCGTCGCGGTCTTTTTCATCATCATTCAGATCATTAGCGTCGTCATCTTTATCATCGTAGTCATCATCATCATCATCATCATCATCATCATCATCATCATCATCATCATCATCATCATCATCATCATCATCATCATCAACATCATCATTCGCTTTGTTTTTGTTACTCCATTTTGTACAACCAAATCGCATATTAAAATATGGCCATCATCTCTGACTTCCTGTTTTGTTCTCCAATGCAGAAACTTAACATCGAGGTCACCGTCAGTGAAAGAAAAGCGAGGGACAAGCAGAGACTTCAAGATTCTAATACCGCAACAGAAACATCATTCATCGCTAAAGATTCAGTGTCATACGGAACTGAGACAACACAAAGTCATCAAACCAAAGATATTATCCTTCAAGGTCGTCTGGATGAGAAACCACTGCTTCGAGGTTATGATCAGTGTAAAGGCAGCAAAGGTCAAGGCAGCGATAGTCATGGAGATGACACTTTGCCACGGCAATATCACCCCAAGGATGTTCTACAGAATCGAGTGTTTTGGACAATATGGTTCATGGCGGTCTTCAGTGCACTGGGGACTGGATTTGTTATTTCTTTGTTCAAGGTATTTATAATTTGTTTGAAGAAAATGAGTACTAATTCCTCTGTGTATGTTTGCATCATATTCACTCTGCGTACAAAATGAAGACCAAACAAATTATATTGTTGTCCATGTCGCATCCTCCTCTTTCTGCTTTCTTGTTCGAGTTGCTTTTAATAGGCCGCCCCGTCACCGACGTAACTCATTATTATGTTTACACTCGCTAACTCACTCAGTTCCGCAGCCAGTTGGTGAGACATTAGGGACGCTGACGCAGAGAAATTTCGGCACGTTGGTCTATCTGCAGCTGTTGTCAAGAGGCATGACATGGTTTAACAGATTATGCGACTCTACCGCGAGGACATTACCGCCAGGCCAGGGATACTACCGCGAGTGAGACACTAACGCGAGCGACACTACCGCGAGCGGGATACTATCGCGAGTGCGACATACTGCGAGCGGGACACTACCGCGAGTGACATTTATGGCGAGTCCGACACTATCGTGAACTGTTATGATTAAAACGCGCTCGATAGGTCCGATCATTTTTGTCTTGCAAAGCATGCAATAAAATACTGTATTTACCTTTGGTTTGATTTTGCATTGTCGCTAGAAGAAGGTTTTTGTAATGTTGATAATTTTCGTCGTCGACATTGCTGAGAATTTTCTGGAATTACTTGTTTATTATCGATCGAAGCTTGTAGACCTTACGGGTAAAAGCTGGTCGAATCTAAACATTATGTGAGGTAAGACAGTGTATAGTTCCGCTGACGAGTTTTATTTGATTGTGTGTTATCGCGTCATGCTGGACTGTTCGAATATTTTGTCGAATGCAGAGAGGCTATATAAGTAATGCATTGTCTGCTTGTAGGGATGGATGATCTTTGTAGAGATTTTTGGAAAGCGATCTTGTATGCAGTTGTTGATGTTTGCTGAATAAAGTTGGAAAACTTTATACGACGAATCCTGCTTTGTTGCTGAGTGAACAGATTGCGTGCATAAACGAATTCGAGTTACGCATATTAAGATTCAAGCATCGGGGCTGAAGCCACTACTGATAATTAACCGTGTAACATGCACTATCGATACTATAGAGTGGGGTCAACGTAAGTGTATAGTCACATTTTTGTACTTCGATCAATCTCACTCAGTCAATATTTTTTAGAGCTACTGCTAATAATAATTATGTAAACATAAAATCAGAGAAATATTGACGCAAATCAATCCTCTAGATTCATAATCACAATTGTTCTCTAACGTCTGACAGAGGGCGTTAGGTTTTGTAAGTCTAACCTCTGCAGTCATAACTTCGGAAAAATGAAGTGTTAATATTTCACCGAGTAAAAGACCAGATTTTGTTTTATAGTTAAAACTAATAATAATGAATGGTGCTTATATCGCGCAAATCTCACATTGTGACTCATTGCGCACCCACTCGCATTCATCCATTGTACATCCTGTCATTACAACACATATGGCATAATATTACAATGAAATAAAAACAACAATAATATTAATAATTATTTGAATGCAAGCTTGAACAAATACGTTTTCAGTTGCGATTTGAATGTTGCCAAGTCAGTTACGCCTCTCATGTTTGCCGGCAGCGAATTCCAGAGAGTAGGCGCAGCAAAAGAAAATGCACGTTCTCCGAAAGTTTTCATATTTCGGAGTGGCGCTGTTAAAAGACGTTCAGACGAAGAACGTAGTGTCCGAGTTGGTTTATAGGCTACAAGTGCATTGGCTAGGTAGGATGGTAGTGTTGTGCCTTCAAAGAACCGAAAAGCCAAAACGCAGACCTTGAATTGAATGCGAAACTTCACCGGCAGCCAGTGAAGCTTGCATAGTAAGGGAGTGGTGTGATCCCTTTTCTTCCGTTTTAAAATAAGACGCGCTGCGTTGTTTTGTACGCGTTGAAGGCGATTTATTTGTTCAGTTGGAAGACCCACCAGAACAGAATTGCAGAAGTCAAGCCGTGATGTCACAAAAGCATTGACAAGAGCTGCACACGCTGACTCGGTTAAAAACGGTCGAATAGAGGCAATGCGCCTCATCTCGAGAAAAGTAGCACGACAAATAGTACCAATTTGATCTTGCATTGACAAAGTTTTGTCAATTTTGACTCCAAGATAGCGCACGGAGTCTTGGTACGGAATGCTGCTGCCATTTACAACTAGGGAGTCGCTGCCGACCTGCCTGAGACACGAGGCTTTGCCTACAGGCATGATTTCAGTTTTTTCAGTGTTCAATTTAAGCTTATTGCTATCCATCCAGGAAAGAACATCGTGGATGCAAGTTTGAATGTCTGACTGCACAGTCTTAAAGTCTGATGGCTGAGAACTCTTGGACAGTTCAGTATCGTCTGCATATTTACGGAAATCACATTCATGGTCTGTGATGACGTCTGAAAGTGGCTGAGAATACAATGTAAATAACACAGGCCCCAACACAGAACCCTGAGGTACACCAAATACAAGTGAGTCGGGTGATGATAAAACACCATCAACCAGAACTGACTGAAAGCGATCCTGCACATACGACACAAACCAGTCATGAACAACACCACGTAGGCCAAATGATTTGTTAAGTCTTTGAAGCAGTACAGAATGATCCAGCGTGTCGAAAGCCGCGCTGAGGTCAAGAAGCGCCATGAGAGAAACTCGCTTCTGATCTGAACTCATTAGTAGGCCATCCAGAACATTCAGCACGGCTGTCTCCACGCTGTGATCCTTTCTGTATGCACTCTGATACACTTCTAACAGATTGTTTGCTTGCAGATGCTCGATCAGTTAGGCTAGAACCACTTTCTCTAAGACTTTCGCCATGAAAGGCAGGTTCGACACCGGTCTATAGTGTTTTAACACGTTCGGGTCAAGCCCAGGCTTCTTGAGAATGGGGGTGATCACAGCTTTTTTGAACTGAGGTGGCACTATGCCACTGACCAGAGACGAGTTAACCACTAAGATGATAATAGGAACAAGTTCTACCAAACACTGTTTCGTCAAGGGAGTTGGGATGGGGTCAAGCAAACACGTCTTGCTTGGCATCTTCTTCAGGAGATTCATTATCTCTGTTTCTGTCACGAGGCGGAAATGGGTTAACAGAGGACCGCTATACTCTTCAAAAGAAGCTGGCTCAACAACGTGGGAGTCCAGCTCATCTCTCAGAGCTTTGATTTTGCTAGAGAAGAAATCGCAAAAACGCTGTGGAAGCTCTTCCTTAGGGATGTCTGAGGGAAGAGGTTTAGTGGAGGTTTTGTCCAGCAACTCGCTAGACACAGCGAACAGCTGCTTGGTGGATGCAGCCGTCTCAATCTTGCTCTGGTAGAACTGACACTTAGCGGCCAGTAGGCAGGATTTGGCAGACTTTCTTTCTTGCACGAAGATCTGGCGGTGGACGGTGAGGTGAGTCTTTCTCCAAGTACGCTCAGCACTCCTCTTTCTACGGCGCGCCTCCCGCACCGCAGCAGACAGCCAATGGGCCGAAGAACGATCCCTCACCCGCCTCGTAACGGACGGAGCACGTTGATCCAGGACTTCCCTCAGGCCAGTGTTGTAGCTATCGACCAGGGTCTCAGCGCTAACATCAGGGTCAGCGCGAAGACCCTCCAGCGACGCGGCTAGGGCAGCGACGTCGGCTTGTAGAATGTCCGGCTGCACAGCGCGCAGGTTCCGCGACGTCACCAGGCGGGTGGGGGGCGGTGGTCGGGCGATGGCGAGGCTGCAGGCGATGACGTGGTGATCGGAGAGGCCCGCGCTGTCCGACACCGACTGTAAGGACAGCAGGCTGTCGTCGCTGCGGACGATCACCCAGTCCAGCACGTGACCAAGGCGGTGCGTGGGCTGGCTAACCAGCTGGGTCAAGCCGTGGTCACTGCTGAGGAGTGTCTTGAGACGACTCACTTGGCTGTCACTGTCGTCATCGTAGTGGAAATTAAAGTCCCCACATACAGGAGGTCAAGAGAGGTTAGTTACATTTATTTTGTAGAGGTACCCTTCGCTGTAGTGTCGCACTCACGGTAAGGTACTCTTCGCGGTAGCGTCCTTCGCCAAAGTGTCCTTAGCGGTAACGTCCTCGTTGTAGAGTCGATCGCGATAGTGCCAGGCACCCGTTTTAACATCATTTGCCCAGCTTTTTCGGAGTCGTTCTTTTGGCCTGCCTCTCCACTGTTCTTGCAGGATATGTTTTTGCAAGAGCGTCGTGCCACGTGACGTAGCCAAAGCACTCGAACCTCCCCATTTTTACAATGGCAAGGAGTGGTTCTTGAGAGACCGCAAGTGATCGGATCAGCGACTTGGCGTGATCGTTGGTTTTGCGCTCGTGCCGGGTGATTCGCAGCATTCAGCGGTAGCACTTCATTTCAAAACCTGGATGCGTTTTTGCTGTACTTTTGTCAAGATTCAGCTTTCTCAACCACACAGCAGAACGGACAGGATCAAACCGACCTGAAGATCTTGAATAAATGCATTTGCTCTTTTAGATCTTATTCCGGGCTGGCCACGCTGAAATAGCCACGTCCAGCTGGGCTCCTTACGTATACATGTATTGCCTTATGGTGTCCTGATTTGGCTCAAAAGAGTCCGCTGGACCTAAAATAATTACCATGTAATGTAATGTAACCACGAGGTTGCTAATTATGTCAGCGCCAAGTTACGGGTTCGAATCCTGATTGCCACCAACGTTAACACTGATTTTTAGCTTTGGCTGTCATACTGCTGCAACATTTCAATTTAGAATAAATGAAATTATACGTACAGTCGAATTAGGATGCGTTTGGTGGGTCCTATATTACACTGACTTGGGTCTGCGTGCGCTGCGCTGCAGTTGCCATGTGTTAGCGAACAAGGCGATCTGAATTTCACGTTTTTGGGTAATAAGTATGATTCAAAATCTGTTAGAATAAACATTCCAAATCCACCCCACATCCAATCCTAACTCGGCTAACAAAATGTTTGATTAATTATTATGATGTTTACAGGCATATGGACAGACGTTCATCCGCGATGACTATTTCCTCACTGTGGTAGCATCGACGGGGTCGGTGTTCAATGCTGCAGGCAGACCATTCTGGGGACTTGTGGCTGATAAAAAGGGACTCAGAGTAAGGCTTTTCATGGCATTGAGTTGTGAGCTATAAAAAAGGCCAATTACATTTAATTAGAACATAGAATCTAATATTTATGGCATATCTCAAACCACGATAGATTCACAATTTCAACTGCTGACATTATTGAGATATCAATGTGGAATTAACTGTAATATGTAGTACCTTTTATTGATTCAAGTAAAGCGCTTACTTAGGAGCCATTGTATCAGACAATGGTTCCCGACAGGAAGTCCTCTCCAGGATCGCACAAACAACGGCTGCCCTGACAAGGTTGAAGCCCATTTGGAAAGACAGGACCATCAGTCTACACTCTAAGGTAAGATTGCTGTACTCCCTTGTCATCTCCACCTTTCTATACGCTTTCGAAACATGGACCCTCACAGCAGACCTACAACGAAGAATACAAAGCATGGAGATGTGGTGCTACAGAAGACTTCTGTGCATTTCCTATACCCAGAACATCACCAACGACGAAGTCCGACAGACCATCGGACAACACGATGACATGCTCACAGTTGTGAAGAAACGGAAACTCCGACGGTATGGCCACATCACCAGATCATCAGGCCTTGCAAAAACCATCCTGCAAGACGCGGCGCAAGAAAGCAGAGAATAAGGGAGACCGAAAAAGAGGTGAGAGGATAATATTCGAGAATGGACTGGCTTGACACTACGCGAAGCCTTGAGGGTTACTGAGCACAGAGAAAGATGGAATACGCGGGGTGGTGCCCCAACGACTTTCGAGTTACAAGATAGGACAGGATAGGAAAGCACTAAAGTACACACATGTTTTACAGCTTATGCATTGGGTTATGAGATTTTTCACTGACCGGAATTTTGACGGGTGGCCACACGTTGTGAATTTAGTGGCCACATTGTCTTACGTTTTACGGCTTATGCATTGGTTTGGAGGTAGTAGCGCCATATTTGTCACGGCCTGGTCCGAAATTATACTTTTTTACGATTTGACTATAATATGAAACAACTTTACTAAGACCGACACGCAACAAGTGAATTCATACCTCAGCTCGCCAAGTCGGGTGTAGCAGACAATCTGTGCTGCATGTAAATTAATCATACAAGGGAGGAGTTTAGGTTGACTTCTAAAATCATGACGTCACACTCTTGTTTCTGATTGGTGTTCGTTAAGCCCGGCTTACGTATTTTTGCAGTAGAAATCGAACATGCCCTGTTCTTGAAAAAATTGTACGTTAGCCAATATGCAAGGAAATACATACAGAATTCATAAGCGTAACACACATGTGGTCGGGTGATACAGGCCAATGTGGCCGGGCCTTAAAGCGCGCAGTTTAAACTCGTTATTTTAAAAACAAATTTGGTTCCGTGTTTTGAGTCAGCCATAACATATAAGTTTAACACAAGTGTACGGAAATCGTAAATCCAATGATAACTGGAAGTGTTTACTCTTTCTGCAGTTGGTTGCGCTGATCGCTTTGTGCATTCTGGCAGCTCTGGTAGCCACGTTTATGACGTGCGAATACACGGGGAAGGTGGGGTTCTTCATCTGGGTGTGCGCCATGTTTTTGTCTATGTGCGGCTACTTCACCATGATACCCTCCTTGATATTCTCCTTGTTCGGCTCCAAGTATTTCAACGCGAACATCGGATTGATAGAGACGCACGCTGTAAGTCGTATTTGTAATTTTTTTTTTAAAAAATGTTATCTTTGCATGAATATTAGTTGAAAGGCGTTGACAATTGAGGTTGGTCTTATAGCTGAAGGTGACAAAATGAACGAGTTCTGGTACGCAGCCGCGTCCTGGGTTTGTAGTTTTGATAAGGAAAATGGGATTTCCCTCTTCCAGGAATCGATGTCCTGAAATGACTTTTAAAACGGTGTTCCACGTCCGCACACCTCCTTCTCCCGTTATTCTGCCAAAAGGTACAGGTGACGGTAATGTCCAAAGTGACAGTGTCAGAGTATAGGCCTACTACTACCACTACCACTAAAAGAGAAGTTTTTTTAGCGCGGCAAGGCCTCCATTAAGTCAATGCACACTCCGCGCCTGACAGCGCGCGCGCACACACACACACACACATACATACATATATATATGTATATATATACATACCAGTTACATGCAAGCTTCAGTCACAGTATGCACACCTACTAAACCAATGTGTGTATATGTGTGTGCTTGCTACCGCTGCATGATGAGGATCTTTCCTCTAACCTACGCGTAACTGTCACATCATTGTGCAGATTTATTAGATGTGTGTGTGTGTATGGGTGTGTTTGTGTGTGTGTGCGCGTTTGTGTGTATGGTTTCTTTGCCTTATCATTTCGATGGAAAAGACATACAAATAAATAAAATTAAAAAAATACTCCAATACGAGATAGGGATGGCTAGAGGAGCATCGCCTGCCGCGGCACAGCTAGCATGAACCTCCCGCCATACAAGCCTTTGTAACCGCTAGACGGAATAATCTACGTCTATCTACACCCGAGTTGTGTATGACTTTGTTACACTCGATGTTGGTTTTGTTTTATCAGTAGTCGATTCAGCCCCAATGCTTGAATCCTGATAGGTGTAACTCAGATTCGTTTATCCACGCAACCCGTTCAATCATCAACAAGGCTGGAGTCGTCGTATGCGATTTTCCAACTTTATTCAGCGAACATCAACAACTGCATACAATCGCTTTTTCCACTCTCAACTTTCCACTTTACAATACTCTACTTTCAACACCCACACTTTTGAAACAGTGCGGCACTTATATAGTTTCTCTCTACTCCAGAGAAATAAAGAACGTTCGGGCAAGACACAATTATAACCAATCAGAATTAACTTCGTCATCACTGTCTCACATCATACAACTATATTTAGGATGGAAGCGTCTCTAGTTACCACTAGAATTATCCACACGCTTCGATCGATAGTAAACAACCAACTCTAGAAAATTCTCAAATAATATCGACCAACTAAAACTACCAACGTTATACAAATCTTCTTCTAATAACAACGCAAAATCAAATCAAAGATAAATACACTCTGTTGTTGCATGCTTAGCAAAACAAAACGATCGCATCTATTGTGCGCGTCACACACGAACTATTGTGCGCGTTTCAACGGAACAGACTTTCTGTAGAAAAGATTGAAAGACATAAACGTGGCTGGCGTATTATAAACAACTACGAACTAGTCAAGAGGGTCTCAGCTTTAGAACATTATGCGCAGGATTCAACAACTTGAGAGTTTGGGGAAAATTGTTTTCTATCCCTTTGTCGAAAAATGCCTTAAGCTGTTCTTTAAGCAGGTGGGAGTGTAATATAAAAGCAGTTTCTTTACCTTTGCTGTCTTTTTTTATGCAGGTGATCGGAGCTCTCTTGACAGCGTTGGTGGCTTCCAGTTTGAAGGACAGTTTTGGTTGGCACGGCCTGTTTCTTGTTGGCTTTGGGGGCTTGTTTGCAAGTGAGTTTCTAGCTGTCTGGCTCAGTTCGTTGCTGGCATGTTTACTACTGAGTTCAATGATTTTGCTTATTCCATGATGATGATGATGATGATGATGTCCACTTCTAACGCTCAGGTATTCATCCCGAATTATGCTCGTGGCGCATTTAATTCCATATCCCTTTAAATTAAATAATCAGAGTTTCTGTCTGTCTGCCTACTTGTTTATTGTGTCTGCTTGCTTGTTTATTTGTCTACGCAAAACCTAGTCAAAATGGTTCCCATTGCAATGTAAGGAAGTTACTTCCCCTGACCTATTGCATTTTAATCAAAAAAACATAACGTAACACTGAAAAGACAATGACCTATCGGTAATTTCACAACGGTTTATTTTGTTTATCTGTTCACTGGATTGTTTTATTTATTTAATACACGCAGGTATACTGATGAACATGTCGCTGAGTTTTGAATGCGGCGGCGGAATTCCAAAACATATGAAGGAAGTTTTGTCTCTTCGTAGCTAACAAACACAGCCCTCTTCTCAACCTTGATCACTCTGAACTGGAAACTTGCAAGCCGAGCTTTTGTTTTGTAAGAAGACAGGTGTCTAGGAAAACCAACGTATAATTATACACCGTCTTTAGTTTTTAAAAAAAAATGAAGACAATTCCGCCTTAAGACAATAGTTAAAGCATTGTTATTTCCGCCTTAAGACAATAGTTTTAAAAAAGCATTGTTTTTTCCACACCAGCCTGCTTCCCTTGTCTTTCTCGCTTTTCTTTCTCTCTCACAGCCCCCCCCCCCCCCTCTTTCTCCAGTCGATGGATGATGCAGTATGTGAGAAGGATAGCTGACTTTTTTTTTTGGGGGGGGGGGATTATTACAGTATTTATTATTACTCCCACCTCTCTCAGTCTCTATGATGGATTCCTACAGTATTAGGATATAATAACAGGAAGAGACCGCTTTCACTACTTATGCAAATCAATAACCAAGCTTTTATGGCGCCTTGTACCGAAAGCAAGCGTCACTAGAGTACTCGACCCCAACCCCCACCCCACGTCTCACTCTCCTCCCCCCCCCTCTTCTTTTATGTAAGAAGTGCGGTTGGGGGTGCAGGGCGGTGTGTGTATGTGTGTTTGTGCGTGCGTGTGTGTGCGCGTGAAAGGTGGGTGGTGGGATGTGAATGTGCTGATGTAACATATTTTCTTTCTATTTATACACATTATATGTATTCCTTTATTACTTTGTTACTACGATTATTTTTTTATATTTAAATTTCAAGTCTTTGTTTTTTGTATATGGAACGCACATAGTTGTAACTGTTCTGGTGTGTACTCGTTGTTTGATTGTGAGCCTGCTCTATGTGTGTGTGTGTGTGGACGTGTGTGTGTGTGTGGACGTGTGTTTGTGTGTGGTGAGTGTGTGTGTGGTGTATGTGATTATTGCATAGTATAAGCGATACGCCAAATTTCCACTGTAGTTTTGGTGAATAAAGATTTCTTGACTTAACGTGCATGCCTGCCGCGACCGTGTCTGCCTCCCTTTGCAATAAAGGCAATGCATTTTGATGAACAGCTGTAACAATCTCTCTCTCTCCCTCCCTCCCTCTCTCTCTCTCTCTCTCTCTCTCTCTCCACTCATAGGAACAACCGATGACGCTCAAAACACATCCACCGTCAATACTTAGTCTTTAATGAACTGTAAAGTTTTCAGATAAAACATTTTTCTTCTTTGATGACAATAACATGACTGTGTTTTGTGATGGATCAATATTAACAAACAACCCGACAGGAAACGGGGAGCGAACATGAAGACACAGGAGAAACCATTGCGTTGAGGGAATAAGAGTTAGGCAACAATCCACATTTTCTTGCTGAAAAATAGACGTTCACATTATTTTGTTCCTTGTTTCAAAATAAATAAATCATGTGTGGTAAACAAAAAGACTTTAAAACATTTTTTTTTATACTAAAACACAACACTACTATATACACAAATTCTGGTATGCCTAAAAGAAAGAAAATCAAACATCATAGATATTCATGGTCAAAGTCAAACTAAATATGCACACAATAAAATTAGTTGGTTCATCAAAACTGATTCATTATTCGAATTGCAGTTGATGGCTTTAAGTATACAAGGAAAAAATAAAACCTAAACGAATACCAAATAAAAAAACAAAACAAAGCATGAATTAAAGTGGAATGTATTGGCATACGGCTGCGGCACTGATTTCTGTTTGTGAAAAGTCTCCAGTGATTAAAAATTACATAAAGATCAATATCATAGTCACAACTGAAGAAGAAAAATGACGATGACACTAATAATAGAGACTAATTAATATCAAATGCAATGAGAAGGGCTTTGTCGCTTTGATCATAAATGATGATGATGATGATTAATGACGATAACGTGTTCTGTACATGATGTGGAGGACACCAAAGTGGTCCTGTGGTTGTAGAAACTGAGCGAGGCACAGGGCAGTTATGATACAATTTTCACCGTCGTCAGGATTCGAACCATCCATTGATTAATTTATTTATTTTGTTTACTGTACACAGTTGAATACACACGAGTGTGAGACATGGTTCAGGAAAAGCAGGGTTGCATCCCCAAGGATAAGCTTCACTTGCACTTTGCAATATCAAGGAAGATAACATTCTAATCTCTAGTTGTTGCGTAACCTCTTTCATTGACCCCAATTCATATTAATTCTTTTAAGGCTGTAAAACATTGATCATTTACTTTTCAATCCTGTTATGGGAACGAATTCAATTGGATAGGTCAGGGGAAGTAACTTCTCTAGTTTTGAAATGAGCATTTTAAAAGACGTCATCGGAATTATTACGTTTTTTTTTTTTGCTTTTTAGATCGAAGTACAAACCGTTTTTAGGTGCGGATAGAAAATAAACGGTGCTGGTAGTTGTTTAATCTTCAGTTGTTCTGTAACTTTCAATAGTTTTATTTACTCTTTAATTATAAAACTCACCAACCGCTACCCTAATTTAAAAAAGGATTGTTATGAGAACGGTTGTAAGTATTAATCATAAAACAAAGAATATCAATTAAGTTATTTAATAGGCGCTCTTTAACTATTTTAAAACCTTAAATGGAGGATGCAAGCCCACCTTTCGTGAACGCAAAACTCACAATTTTATTTCACTCCAAGTAATAACGATTATTAAAAAAAACACCACAACGTGGAATGGGATAAAACGACAACAAAATGACAGGTGAGGTACTCGTTCACATCCACGGGCACTTAAGAATTCATGTTCTCTAGCCTTAATCATCATGATATTTGTTCTCTATTACGGCATTCACCAACATGTTCTTTCTTGCTTGTATTATGTTACACAACAAAACACGATACCTGAAACAACGGTTTGCATTTTCTGTTTGCCATACACACAATTATTACAAAGCACACATCGACACCGTTATAACACAAACCGTTAAATATTTCTTAGTATTTACTATTAAATTAACAAACTGTTAACATGACCATGATGATTGCATTCATCACAAGCTGTATGACTGAAATGGAATTCCAGTTACTGTTAGATATCGACATCCCTATATTAGATTTTGATTATTTTGATTTTAAGAACTAATAAAGTTTTATTACCAATTAAGCAACTTATTAACTTCCGCAACCAAATAAAAAGTTCTCTTCGTCGCTTTAATTTTCGTAAGAGCCAGGAACATATGTTTTTTTAAAAATTAAATTAACACTATCCTTCTGAAATGCTTCATAGATTATAATATGCCTACTTGTTAAAGCAAACTTTTTTTGTGAACTTCCAAAGTCACACAAGAATGCATTGTTTATATATAAGAAAGCAGACTAAGCTACAGCTTAATGGAATGTTTCGCCAGGAATATAGTACTGTGCAATTAGGAATGCTTATAAATACAGCAACCAATATTATTACCATTGAACACAACAGCGTTAAAGTTGATAACAGACTTTAATACCGTCATCAACAGAGCACGGTGCTTAAGGATCTCTCTGGCATCACCCATCGGCTTTCTCCATATGACCCCAAAGTTACAGGACTGAGTTAATGAGAACTGAAAAAATCCTCCCAGAAATGAGACATAATAAGTGCAATTTCTTATTCAGTTTTTTGCACACACACGCAAACACAAAATCACCTAACATTACTTTTTGTCAGAACAAAACCGAAGCTTTGTTGCAAAACAAGATTCAGAATAAAAGCTTCAACACAGGACTTCAAGTTTTTGGTCAGCCATTTCGTTTGTAACAATGGTTGAATGTTTTAACTAACAAATACACCAGGCTTCTCATCAGTAGAGTTGTAAAGCATAAGCCGAATTAAAAATGACCCACAAAGATACAACATATACAGAATGTATACACCAGATACATAATGTATCCAAATAGACACGATTTAAGTGCCCTTTTGACTGTGTTACCTTTCAAAGACGTTGAAAAGCAGAGGGAAAAAATTAATCGCATCGACCTTAATATTCATCGAAACTGCCCCCAATCCCATTTTGCCTTCCTATTAAACTGACCTTCATTAGTCCATTAGAATGTGTTAATAAAATAACTTGAAATAATGATATCACAGCCCATTAATTCCTCTTATTCAAAATCGTAAACTATTTACTCATAAGTATACATTTAAAATCGCTAAATTTCTTCTCACACAAATTCTCCACGTTATTATTTTAACAGTCTCAAAAAACACTCACAAACTTAGTGGCACAAGGAAAATCGTGTTATAATCGCATGCAACACATTCAGCAAATACTGATGGGAATGCGATAATGAGCAAGAAGAAAAAAAAATCAATGAGGAGGAGGAAAATTGAGAAGGAGCAGGCATTTAAAATAAAAAAAATAAAACATCGGACGATGAGAAGACAACATGGTGAAAATCCAACATCACACTGAAGTGCTATTTGCGCGCGCCAGTCTACATAGAATGAGCCAGCAACAGTACTAGAATCCGTGCAACCCGTTTTGTTAGAAAGTAGCACCGAGTCGTTGACTATCCGGAACACAAAAAACAACTTGTACACATTTATTATTATGGTGAATATCAGTGACCATTGATGTCCTGTCTTCTGACTGTGTGTATAGATGTGTGTGACTCTTTCTCTCTCTCTTAATAAAAAGGAAAAATATAATATGTGGTTTTTTGAAGAAAAAAAAACAACAACATTAAGTATATTTTTAATGGACATATACAGGTTACTTAATGCAAAAGGGGTTGTGAGACACAACAAGAGAAAAATGTAAAAGAGGGACAGAACTACAATAGTTGATACTCATAAAACTAAATACAAGCACACACACAAACTTGTTTTCACGGCGTTATTATGACTTTCCTGAAACACCACATACGTTGTATTGACGATGGGTCATATTTCGTTCCATTTTTTAAAAGTACTTTTAAGTGTTCTAACGCTAACCCTAACCCTTAACCTAACACAGCCCTAATCCTAACGGATCATTGGTTTGACGTCAAAACAACGAGGGCTGTCAAAACAAGGTATGTAAATGTTAACTAGTTTGTCCAAATAACACCTGTAAACAAGTACACATACACACATACGTACCTTTCTTATCCGCACTCATTCGCTCATTCTGTTTCTCTATCTCTCTCTCATACATTCCATATTCTCTCGCACGCACACACATCTAAAATATTACAAGTGGATGGCGCCTAATTGTAATCTGGGTGGATCAGTGACAAGACACATAGTACAAGTAATCGGCAGTGGTGTCACTAATACAATAATTTGTTAATCTCAGGGATGTTTGAATTATTCTCCAAAGGATTGTTATCTCAAAAGTTTACATATACAAGACATTATATTTTATTTTGTTTTCTTACAATATATATTGTATCTAATCAACATGGTATTTTTTATACAAACAGTAAAGCTAGACTATATTCAAAAACTGGTAAAATGTACATGAGCTCAATTTTAAATATTTTAGTGTGAAGCAACCTTTGATTTCAGATTTACATCCAAATATCCCCACTCTGTTACTCCAGTTAATTTTCTCTTTTAGTATGCCCAGTTCTGTCAATCTAGAAATGTACTTAAACAATAATACATTAAGCACTTTTAGTCAGCTACAGATTTGTTAGTTAGTTAGTTATTCATTGTTTATAGGGTCCATCGTACTGCAAAAGGGCCGAATCAGGACCACAAAATCAGGACTACAACTTGGTGGAAAGAGGAATCACCCCTGATACGTATAAATATCTGCTGAAACTACTCTAAAGGTAACACTGAAGGCACTCCACCGTGTACCAGCCGGCCATTTTACAATAAAGGCATCCCATGCAGGCTTTATTCTAATTTATCGAACCCCCGTTTATAAAAACAAAATAGAATATAAACATCATTATAAAATATTAACGAAACATAATATAAAATGCCTATATTGCTAAATAATAATATAGAAAGCCCCAATGACCATTTGGTAGAAAGCGTCCAATATCCCCAAGCTGACCCAACAGACCCCATATACAAATAAGCAGTTGTCGGAGAGTTTTCAAGAAAAAAGGTAGGTGACTGGTCTAGAGAAGAAGGTACAAGTGGTAGATTGATAGAACAGAGTAGGAATGAGAAAGAACAAAGGAGAAAGACAGCGACAGTGGGAATTTAAAGCATTAAATTTCCAGAAAGTGGAGATACTATTGATACAGAAACTCCCGGCACCCAGGTGAGATGAGGGAAGAAGGGGCAAGGAGGGGTTGAGGGGCTGGGAGTGATGGGGGGGGGGGGAGGGAGAGACGAAGTCAGCTACCGATGTTTGCCCTGTTGGAAGCAAAGAGAACATAATTCAAACACTAAAAAGGTTTTTAAACGTTTTAAAAGACAGAACTAACTGTAATTTTAGAAGCTGTGAATTCTCATGACCATGTTTGCTGGCTCAAATAATGCCATAACTGTTCAATAAGATGACACCTATCACTATACTCTGGTTGACGCCCATAATTATACTCTGGGTGACAGCACTATGAACTAATGCATCCACAAATACTTTTAATTGAACCGCCCTCAGTCCCCTATGAGGAAAAAAAATAAAGATTCACAGTTAGAATGCTTCAAAATCTAGGCAAAATGTAGATTAAATGACACCGAATTATTATCAGTTGATTTTGTATTATTCTCAATTCACTTTTTCCATCAGAAAAAACATCTCACTAACTAGATATATGGGCAGGATGACAGTACACAACGAAAACCTATGTAAAATATATATCCTCGCCTCCCTCGTTAGGTGGTTGCAGAATATCCTCTAGAACCTGTATTCACCCAAGCCACATGCCGGTTGCAGAATCTCCAAAAAGCTGAAGGCAATATGGCTTTATAAAAAGTGGAAAAAGAATGATAATTCTCCGTGATGTTTCTGCACTGACCATAACTTGCTCGCTTTGATGTTGCCTAGCACCCTCAAGTGCCATGCATCGTTTGAGTTCACATTTCCTTTAATCTTCTGCAAGTAAAGTGGTAGTCAGCTTTTTAACGGGTCTGTGTTAAACCTACAGCACAAAACAAGCTAACAACAAGGACTAGGAACAAACTTCAGGGACATGAATCATAACAGACAATAGAAAATGATCTTCAGACAAAATTGTATGTCAGTGTTGTTTGAGCTACACAGTATATTATAGTTAAACATAGACACCTACAATCAAAACAAGCAAATGATCCATTCAGAACTCATATCAATAAGAGCAATATTAAAAACAAGTTTGGGACATCGCTGAATGCAAAATGCAGAATGTTAAGTGACAGGTTTTCTTTTTGTGACATTTAACACACAAACAGATCAAAGAATTATTAACAACTAGACAATTTGATCAAATGTCTGTTTTGTTTTATATATATTCCAAAGTGTAGCGGATCCTCGCAACTATAGAATTACAGTGTATCACAAATCACAATAATAAAAACTAAACCACTGACATTTCGTTTCCCTTTTACTGTCCACTCCAATTATCAGCGAATCATACTGCAAAACTGAACACCGTTTCTATACATAAAGTACATAGGGCGAAAGAGTAGATGGACTGAAAGTCACGGATAATACATACACAATATACCGTACATGTACAGTGCCATCAAGAAGAAAAGTAGGTGTTTCTGACACAAGAAGATATGCATTATCATCATCACAAACATTCTAATAAACGGCCAAAGTTCTGTGAAGGCCAGTGTAGCTGTGGGATGAAGGGAGTTGCAATGTGGTAATACACTTTTTAAAATAAAAAGGGGGCAGTGACCACACAACCATAGGAATGCCACACCACATTCTAACTTACTTGGCTTGGACTAAAGAGGGTTAGTTTACAAGATCATTTGTAGCACACCACTGTCACAGCAATGTCAGAAACTGTCTGTAATCATTAGCACACCACATAGTTATTGTACGCTATACCTTAATTTATGCGCTATATTTAATTTGATTAAACATGCAGATACATGCCATTGTTCTTCATGCAATTGTTCTTCATATTTTTTCCATCCCTTCATAATATGCATTACATTGTGCATTATGTTACTTTCATAAGCGAAATATTCAATGTCACGTTTCCAAATCTGAACACACAAATGCCTCAGCGTTGTTAATTGCTGTTGTAGCATCCTTCATGGACCTCTTCCAAAGATACCGGGGTTTTCCAACTGGGTAATAATTATTTACCATCAGCATAATATCAAAATTCCATCAGTGTCAGAAATAATACACAAACCAATATATCCTGCCTGGAATTTAGTTATTTTTGTTGTTTTGTTTTGGTTCACAAGTTCACATGGATGTAAATCTACATTCCCATTCAACTTTAAGGTCGGATATGCTGACAAACAGATAATCCACAAATAGTCTAAGTTACTCTAAGCACAAAATTAATCTTGTTTCTAACGTGATTTGCACATCACGATTATAATTCAATGAGTTTGCAGATTTAACTATGCCCCAATCTGCAGTACGATTAGCAGTCAGTGCACTTAAAGTTTGCACTTTATTCATAGGTGTCTCCAGTGTCAAATAATTATATCACACGGTAAGCAAAGGGAAGGAAACATCAAGTACAACTCTTAGGTAACAACAAAACAGCATCACACAAGGCAACAAATAACTGATCTCCGTTTACATTTTTTCACAAGAGAGATCGATGGTGTGCTATGTGTTTTGCAGCAATTCAGCAAAGTCGAGATCCATGGTATATTTGTTGTGCAATGTCCTTCTTTGTCATATTTTATTTTCACACTTTCTCATTCGTAGTACGGTGGAAATTCACAAAAATCTGGGATAGGGGGCAAGAAGGTTTGTGTCCAGTTGTATACATTTTATATCCGCCGCCGTGGCACATTTTTCAACATTGTTCTGTCGGTTCTTTTCTCTCCAGCATACTGAAGAATGATCCCAGTTAAAATGTACGCTGTATTGCATTAGGTCTGTTCTATTTTCTCACACGTCATTTCACCCCCACGAAAATGGAAAGGTATCCAGCGATCCAGCTGAGACGCACAAACATATCCGAACAAGATGCACAAAAGGTATCCATGTCCAAGGTGCACACAGTTTGATACTGTGACACTCTCAGCTTCATTTTGCTGGGGTTGTAGATATTATAAATCCAAGTTTAAACGCACTTTGTTCGATTCTTGGTGTAGATATTCAGGATTAGTCCTGCCGAGAAGAGCTTCTTTTTAGGCAGTTCATCTTCAAGCAGAAGAAGAATTGGCAGAGTCAACAACTGTATGACTCTCAAGCCCACGTCGGTCCCCGGGGGAGCAACGCGGGCTTGGCTTGGCCTCAGGATGGATTGGTGGTCATTGATAAACGAGACTGCTTGGGTTCAATCTCCAAGGATGCCTTGTAGGTCTGTTCCTCGTCAAACAGCCGTGTGGGATCCAGCAGGTAGCTTGTCACCTGAACATTAATGCAAGATAGAACTGATAAACCATAGCGTTGATGACGAGAACACAATATTTTGTCAAGGTTGTGATAATGAGACCAATGGACTATGACAAAAGTAGATATCATCTGGTACATCAACAGTGCTGAAGCTCAAATGCACATATTATTGCTGCTGTGAACATACCGGCAGCGTGAATGTTACCTGGATGCTCCATGTTAAATGTGTGCATCTCAAAACAAGCACATCTCAAAACGTGCATTGGCTAGCAATAATAACTCTTTTTTTTACATGAATCTGTAGATGAGCTGGTTTACTTACAGTTACAACTCCCTCTCAAGTATACCGTATTCGTACAAAGCACAGAATGCAAAGGAATTAGTCTTTAAAACCGTTTAATTACGTTTTGTTTTCTCTTTAAATGATGCAAACAACAGTTTTATTACGTTTTGTTTTCTCATTAAATAAATAACACGTTTAAACATTTTCAACAAGACACACTTTATTATAGTGTTCATTCAAAAGCAACCTATCAATATCAAAGTACTTATGACGTATTGCACTATCCTGTCTGAGCATGAACATACTACAGCGTTTTACATTTCCTTAATGACATAAGCAAGTATGAGCTGATGAGGTAAATGTCTGCACTTTTCTTACCCTTGGATGATGCTCAATTTTGTAGGACGTCTGTTGGAACAGGCGAATTTCACGAATTACATGGGCAATCTGCAAAAGTCACACATTACTTAGTATAAAGAAATTCGTAACAGAAGTGTTATTACAATATATACATTAGAATGATTCAATTATAAAAAACATCATGATAGTTACATTAATAGGAAAAAAATACGATTTTGTTTTAAATAAGGGGCAGAGTGTTTAACTCGTTAATTTCATAAACCATGGATTGAATCGAAAACAAACTTACCATTCTCATCTTTGAGAAGTTGACCAGTTTTTCTTCTGTGAAGTTGGGAGTGCCCTCCTCAATGAAAGACAGATCTGTCAAGTACATGCCAAGGTATGGAATGCATGGTGGATCACACCTGTGAATGTCAAGGATATTATATAAGGCAATATCAGAAACCATGTACAGTTTAGAAAATGTAACTTGTGTGACATTGCCCACCATCTCTATCCCAAGACTCCACAAGTCACATAAGTTAAACAAGTGAGTGAGGGAATTAACATTATAACACAGTTGTCAACAATACACAGAAAAAGTACATGTTCTGTAAATTAGGAATATACATTCATTATAAACATTTCCAGATATTACCATGTGTTTTAAGCTGATGGTATTCCTCAGATTGGTTCAAAATTCATTCTGAATGTTTCAACATTACTAATTTGCAAGTTTGGACCTAATCTGGTAGCCTACAGTGCAATGTTGGGTTTACTTCCTGGGATCAATGGAACTTTTAACGCTAATAATTATAACACAACTGTATTTAGAAAGACTTGATATGAATGTTTTTGGAAGCAATTTAAAGATACAAGATGAATATGTGTCAAGATATTGGTAAAGAAGAGAAACTATTTTAATACCTGTGAAGTGCGTCTCTCATGTTTTTGAAACGACCTTCAGAGGACACCAGCGTTTGGAGTCGTTCTATCATTTGCTTGGTCTAAAAGAAGATAAACCATGCATACACTTTAATATTCCACCTATGGTGGCAAACAGTAATTCAAGAGATATACCTGCAAAGAAAACAATATATTCTCACAACAACTTGTATCATTTCTGTAGTCTCCAAGGTGCATTAGCACAATCATCCTTCGACCTCATCATACCCATGCATCTTTATCTGTGCGCCGTTTACGATGAAATGATCAACATACACACACATCATCATCAAAAAGTGTACCTGTTTGGAGAGTTTTTCCCACGTCTTCTTCAACCTGTAGACAGAGCTGTTGACAAAGGCAGCACAAATCTGCAACACTCCGTTGTAGTTGTGCATGCAGCGACAGATGTCCGCTATCGCCGCCCACTTCTCGATGCACGCCACTCGGTCACCCATGTTGCTGCGTCCCACAATTTCTGAGACCACTAGACGACTCACCTGCAAACCAAGTTTCGAAAAGGGTTTGAAATATTTCATTAATATAACATGACAATAAATATTCGGGACTTCGTTGGAAATGTATTGTTTCAAAAAGACTTTGAACTAGTTTATAACATAACATGACAATAAATATTCCAGACTCCAATGGAAATGTAACGGCAACTCAAATCTATAAATACTTTTGTATCAAATGTTTCACAGATCTTTTTAATGAGAGTTGCTTTGATACCATTAACATACTATAGTGGAGTAGGTATGTAGGTAGGACAAATCACATCATACTATATCATGATAGTATAAACCGAGGTCCATTTCACGAACTTTAACGATTCTGACGCTCATGTCCTAGAAGGGGTGAGTGCCAGTTACACCAACACACCCAGTAAGCATCTAGGTCCCTTTCCCCCCCCCCCCCCCCCCCCAACCCTGATTGTCCACGACTGAGCTCAGTTGTCTGAGGCATAGACAAAGCGCCTAAGGCTGCATGCGAATTGGGACCTCTGGTTGCTTGGGGTTGGAGACTGTATTGGTCAGTGCCTTGAGCAGCTCTGAAGCTGGTAAAGCGCTATATAAGAACGATACTGCTAATAAAAACGTCATAATTCTATCATATTATTCATTCATTCGCTAGAATTGTGTGGCAGAATATCTAAATAAGATAAAAGAAGTTATCAAAATCAGAATCATTACCCACGTGGAACACTTGCAGATACGGTAACATTAATTTTCTCTAAACGTGATATCTTAATAGCAGAAAGATTCAGCAGCTCTGAAACTAATAGTACCCACCTCGTTAAACCGTTTGCTGACCAACAGAACGTGTGGTGCCTTATGGGATTTGTCTGGTTTCATCCAGGCTTGACTCAACAGCTCTCTGCGGAAAAGATGGCAGCACACTTTTATTCATATGTCAGCATTCTTGTTAATAGCCATGCCCCCTTGACAAACTGCTTCATACAGTTTATGGCCGATGTCTTCAATAAAAATAACTTGTAGGCACGCAATTAGTTGTTGTTTTTTTTTCTGACTGGATGCAACAACAAGAATCCAATATGTATACACCAAAGATGCAGTTAATAAGTCATTCTAACCAAGACCTCAACATCACGCATTATACATTTAATTCGTTGTTAAACACTTCTCTTGAAATGCTAAACTCATACTAACTCGCTGCGAATTGAGATAAATATTTGGTGGTCAAGGTAGGTCAGCTGCTCCGCTATATCCAGAGCTGAAAGGGAGTCGAAGTTGTCTTTGGAGGGAATCTGCAAATCATACAACAGAATAATAACCTGTAAATAAGGATGCAGTAGAACATATTAAAATACTATTAAAAGAATAGAATAAGTTTTTAAAATGTATTTTACAAAATAAGAAGTGCGTGTAAGATTTACCAAAATATAAAATCTCTTAAGAATACTAGCAGTTCGTTTGTTTTAAAATTCAATGGAGGAGTAGTACAACCTCTACATAATTTAAGATAATTTCTTTGAAGATACAGCAAGGAGCAACAATCCTTGACAATTATGTTTGTCTGGACTTTAGTTAATACTTCTATTTTCACTCACAATCACTCTTACCCTTTGTGGCTAAAGAACCCACAGGACAATCAACCTCAATAAACCTATAATTGTAAAGAAAATGTCTTACTGTTGTAGGTGTGAGCAATTTTTCTAAGTCCACCGGTTTCTCTGGCGTGGTATCTCTGGAGATGGTTCGGAGGATGGAAGCTGCAGCTTTGTGCTCAGCAGGCAGTAAGCTGCTGTTACAAACCATCTCTTCCAACAAGTCAGTGACTGCTGCCCTCAAGTTGTGGTCTGACTCAAAGTCCTGTTTCATTGGTGGCAAATAAAGCTTAAATTCAGTTCAGTTCTGTAGGTGCAGTTCAGTGCAATTATTTTATCACTTCAAAATCTATACAAAATGTAGCAATCCCAAAACATACATTGACCTTTTTCACCGAAACCCAGAATTCTTGAGGTAGTAATATTATTTGCTTGTAAAAATGCATTAATTTCTTTTATTAAACCTGTACCAATTTGCACCTTTAATCTTTTATTTTAATTGGTCAACATCTAGTTTCAGCATATCAGATACGCGAACATGTTTACTTCAAACAAAAACCATTGTAACAGTGACAGGTACAATATTCACAACAAAGACATCATCATCATCATCATCATCATCATCATCATCATCATCATCATCATCATCATCATCATCATCATCATCATCATCATCATCATCATCTCCTTAACAGGAATTTCATCATCATCATCATCATCATCATCAGATCATCACGAATAATATTAAAGTCTGAAACTAATTTTGGACTCATAACTACCATTTAAAAATATGAAAGCTATAGAATTTTGAGACAACCTTTCATATGTTTTTATGCTCAGAAAGTCACTGAAGTAATGCATTGAAAAGATTTGCAAGTGAAAAAGCTATTGAGATTTAGGATATTACTCCAAAAATATTTGTACGTTAAAAGACAATTGAGATTTAATACATTTAACTGTAAGTAAAACTCAATTTTGGCAAGAATATTCAAGAAAAGCGTCAAATATTTATCAGTATTAATGACTTTAATAACACATACTTTCTGAAATACAAAGAAGAAAAAAAAGCTACGCACAAATTAATTTTAATAAGAAAAGTGCATGCAGAACAAAAGAAAAAAACAACACACTAAATACCACAGTTAAACTATATACAGAGTTACAGTTTCCAGATACAGGTGCAGGCGTGCATAACAAAACACAATAAAAACACAAATGAAACCGGCCAATGGTTGACTAGATTCATACTGGGTACCACAGATAAAAAGAATAATACAGAATTAATTCTCCAAGGAATAACACACCCAAACACATTCACAAAGCATTCTTTAAACTTACATGCATCATGCACAAATAACTTTATCCTAGAATTAGCCAGCAGCAGTTTCTATACTTAGTTCCTACAAGCACAAATCTGATCCAAAATAATTATCCCCAAAGGTGCTTTGCAAGCTTTGTACCGTATCCAGTTCTTGCTGAATATAAATAACCTATCGATTATCGAGAATTGCTGAATATAAATAACCAATCGATTGTGGAGGAAAAGGCGCAAGAAATTTGAATGATATCTTGTTATATTAAATATTTAGCGTTCATCATAAGGTAGCTGTGAAAAGCGTTCCTCCATACTTTAAACCCTCACTCACGCCTTCACCACCCCCCCTCCCCGCCTCTCCACTATCAACATCCCTCTTTCTCCTCCTCTCTTTCTCTCTCTCTTTCTGAAATGCTTATTGAAGAGTATGAGAAATAACCGTGAAAAAGATCAAATGCGAAACAGAATAAAAGATGAAAACATTACAGCACTTACAAACAAATAATCAATTCTATAACACACTCGTGTTGTTATGTATGTGTATCTATAATGTATGAATTTGAAACGTAGACTTAGCTTTAAAGGTTTAAAACAAAGTATACACCATATATGAAAAGGTCGGGGGAAAAATGCACTAGTCGCAAAATTGCATTTTTAAGTAATTTAAAAAAAAAAAAAAAACTCAAGGGACTTTAATTTTTTTTTTTATATCCTTACAGGATAACTTAAGTTTTTTTTTAAGGTGCTCTCTAATTTTGGAATATGTTTTAAAAATTTATTTAAAACCCCCAAACCATACACATCAAGGTCGAAAACAAATCCTATACAGAGTCTGCACGTGAGGTCTGCGTTTAAAACGTATTTTACCCCACTCCCTATCCCCTCTTTTAAAAAAAAGCCATGCTTGAATGCTTCTTGAAAAGCGTTTGAACTAAATGGAATCTTGCACAGTTGCATTACCTCCCTAATTTTTATATATGTATAAAAAAAAATCTAATAACGAATGATACATATATTTTAAAAAAATAGTTAAAATATAGTTTTGAAGAAAAAACAAATCACAAAGATTGATTCGAAAGGAAATTTGGAAAGGAAATCTCCCTTGAAGAGTTGAAAGTCATGCTCCAATGCTTCTTTAAAATCGCATAACACTAAAGGGAGCCGTCGTACGGTACTTGCTTACCTCCCATTTATTCAGAATCCAGTTTTTCAATATACTTATGATGCGCATTGCAGCTGCAGCGCTTAGCTCAGAGTGTGGCAGATACTTCAGATGGTACCTGAACTTGCTACCATTCAAGCGATCTCCTGCACAACACATCACCGCAAACACAACATCAACTAGAGGACAGGGGTCCCAGTTTGGACAATGAGACAGGTGAACACATATTCTACGCAGTTTTGCCATGTGAAGGAAAACGTTGACAAAACGGGAACACAGTAGGAAGAAGCTAGGAGTTGTGACTGATGTTGAGACCTACATCTACATGTATAAGTTATTGGCATACTACTAACTAATATTTTTGGTACTGGAAAGCAATACCCTTTTAAAACCTGATAATTTTGTGCCAAACTACAAATATGTATATTGCTATCAATGCTTATGTGATTATCTTTTTGGTGCGTTCCTCGGACCACTATTACACGATGAATCATAATTGTTGAGAGCTGAATGTATGAGAGTATTTTCAGCTATTCCAAATCTTCATCAGACACATTCTTGGTATTGATCTGGCTTGGACTCAAATACATCATGGATGATGATGCCATAATTTAACGTAAAACAGTATGCAGTTGTTTGAATGTGCATGATAATTGTCATGTACATTAATTAAAGGCCATAAAATCTCGTGAAACATAAAACACGTCAACTAAATCAAGCTGCATTTCACAAAGAAACCAAATCACATTTGATTAACTTCATGTTGATGGATACAACGCCTTCATTACAAATTCCACATAACAGGACTACATGTACCATAACATCCATCAAACTACGTGCAAACAGAGCACACGTCATCGTGACTACATAAAGTGGACATTACACATCGCCACTGAATTACCAAGAAATTATTGTTTACAACATAAACATTCAACACATCAATACACTACCGCACCATGACTGCACAGCTCAAGTCCAACTGCCCTAACTGATGTTTACAACACACATTCAAGGGAATTGTGTATGTATACACTACCACAACCAGACAACCAGATATCACAGGGAGGGGAAACCACCAAACAACAAGGCGAACGGCTCCATGGAGTCACCCCCTCACCTGCTGGTGTTTAGAGACCCAATGTTTGAGCACATTCAACACGCGCATCGTAGCTGCCGTGCTTATCACTGACTCGCGTTTTTTCATTGGGCGCACATCTAACGCTCCTGTTACAAGGACCATTTGATATTCAGAATCAACAAATACTATTATGTCAATAAGTATATAAATACACAAACACATTCAAGATCAAACAACAATCTGCAGAGTATTCTGGTCCGATGTAAAAATTCTTATGAGACATGCTTGAAGAAAAATAGTGTCTCATGGAATATGCATCAAGTAACAAGGTATTCTACTTTTTTCTGTTTTTCTTTTTTCTCTCTCATAAATATAAACTCTAGATTATGTCTTCTTCTTCCTTAGACAATACAGGATTCTTCCTCTTTATTCTAGCATTTGAAATCGTTATTCCCAACGGGATTAGGAATGATTCAACACAGCGGTAGTTTACAAGCAACTAATACAAATCATTGCAAATTGGGTTAAGAAAACGCTATTGTGCAATGTTCACACAATTTTGATATATTTCGTGTACACTGCTTTGTTTGATGCCACATAATTGGGCACACAGTAAATTGCTGTACATTTCATGAACATGTACGTCGCTAGTGGGGTATAAGTTCTGGTCGTGCGCTTTCAAGTCTCAGTCCCTGAATCTGTGTACCGGAATAAAAGCTATTAATGTATTACTTTGAGACTTTGTATCGGAATGGGATTGGAATATAACGACTTGAAGTCTTTGTATTGTAATGCATGCACGTCTTTGTTTGTATCAGAATATCGAATGTAAGCGAACCGGAATTATATTTCTATGTACACAACACATAAAACACAGGAGATAAATGAGTCAACTCACCCGGACACACGCTGAGGTAACGATGCCTTTCTTTGGGTGGTTGGTCAGAAACGCAGCTGGCCAGACCAGCAGTCGCAGCGGCAAAAGCCGTTGTTGCTGCAGATGAACTGGACCTGATGATGGCGATGGATAAAAGCGTGCAAAGAACAGCAGAGCATAAATTATATCAAATGAAGTGGGTGATAACTAAAGAAGATATGTTTTATTGTATTTGACCTCTGTCGATCTATCACTCAATTGTCACATAACAACATTAAATGCACAATGAAGCAACCAAATGAGCTCTCACTGGTAACCTTGTATCCCCATCAATAACAAATTCCAAACCAGGCCAGTACATTTGGTAAGGTATTTCACGAAGCTGTTTTATTTTTCCTCCAACTTCCAAAACACTCCTAAATAAATAAAAATAACAATAACAGTAATAGAAACGAACTGACGAACAACAGTTAGAAACAGTAATACGCACAGAACATGCTAAAAGGCATTGCTATTAATTGTTTTCAAGTTAAAAAATCAACAATTTACGTAGATACTTAAAAACAATATAAATCATATTACAATCTTCACAAACCACATTCAAATTACACAAAAACAAATAAAAATACTGCCAGTGCTGAAATAATACGTTTGAAGGCTTGTACATTACATTCCAATTATATAGAATTTTACGAAGTGATTCAGTCCATCATTTCTGCATATAAACAGACAAATAAGATTATAGATTGAACATAAATTGGAGTGCAAAATGTATTAAATTAAAAAGGCATAAACTTGATAAAAATACATCATAGAAATCGAAACCTAGAGTCTAATATTCTGAATGGATTTCCTCAGGAAAAAAAACTGTTTGGAAAGAAGAAGCATGCGATGAGCGGATTTGCTGCGATAAATTTTCCTTCTTATTTTTAAGTGCAAGGAATGTTCTTTCAAACGAGATAGATGGTTATAAAGCTGCTAGTAACACAAATACTTATTGAAAACGTGAAAGCTAACAAATATCGATTTCTGTGAATGGTATCAAGAGCTACCAGGAAATGTGCGGACATTTTCACTTAATTAAAAATGTGTAACAAACTATAAGCTTAAAATCAAATAAAAGATTGACACACCAAGGGTTGTGGAGGTAGGCTTCTGGTGAGTGGTGTTTACTATTTCAAATATTCTAAGCAAAAATACTGCGAAGCCCATTCCAAAACAACATGCTGAATAAATATTCCAAAAATGGGGAAAATTAAACAAATTCAATAGTATAAACAGGCAATAAAGCAAAAGTATCGTAGGTAGCAAACTACTTGAAAAGAATCAGCTCCAACTTGTTAAGATCTAAGAAGAGGGCTGTGAGAAGAAAAGGCAGAAGAAAAAAACTAAAGACACAGTTTGTACATGAAAATACAAATACTTATCAAGAATAGCATTTAACGTTTTTAAACACGTTTTTCACAAATGTATGTTCCCATTCAAATTCATTTTCAAATGTCTGCTTATGCATGACGTGGAAAAAATGTTTCCGCTATCGCTTGTTACCCATTTTATGAAAGCCCCGAGAGCTCACCAATTAGCATTTGAGGTGCCTACCCACCAACTCTAAAATACTGCTTTCCTATCGTGCTGACATCTGCTTGACTTTCCTAAGTCTATTGGAGTATTTTAACTCTTATAGAAGAACTCCAAAGAAAATAAAACAAAGCTTCGATCAAAAAATGACAAATGGTCAAGCTTTCCTTGAAGTTGTAAGCTCTAAGTGTCCTAAAATGTAAGATTTTTACCATATTCCTTAAACTGAAACAGGTGTGGGAGAAAAGCCAATAAAATAAATGCAAACACGTTAACACAAACATATGGTTATCTATTGCAACAAACAACAAGCACACGCATAAGGCAAATGGAAACAAATATCTCGCTTTGCCATTTTTGTCTCGAAAGCAAAGCAACAAATAAAGCAGAGGTACCCAGATTTAATCTCATACATTGCTGGAATTTCGTGTCGTCAATCAGTGAACATATATTTATACCCACTGTTGGATTAAAGGCCGACAGTAATGTGTGCGACTGTTAGTTTACATTTTTTGATGTAAGAATGCATACGTGTTTTAATGTTAGTTTATATGTGCCGTGTCTTAAAATTATCGTGTATGCGTCGATATGTCTTAACGTTATCATGTATGTGTGGGTGTTGGCGCGTGCATGAACGAGGACAAATTGCTTTATCTTGTCTTTTATATAACAAACCTCTTTAGATACAAATTGCATCCTATGTAATCTATGAATAAAGTCTGGACTCTTTAATAAATTGCAGCTCTAGCGTGGGCTTAAGAGATTACAGAAAAAAGAACACAAAGTACAGCGATGACACAAAATAGGCTTTCCTAAATGTGTGGCAATAATTCCGAACTAAAATGTGCTCTGTGCTCTCCAATACAACACTGCCTAAACAAGCAAAGCGACAACACACTGGTGAACTAAGAACTAGGGACCCAACTCCCATACTAGTCGTGTTAACAATAAGGTATTAGGGGTGCAATACAGACTTTGTAGAATAACTTGGAATGGAGTTAATGCAAAGGTTACAGTTCTGCCGGCTAGCACGATTAGTTCGGTTCCCAGTAAACGTTACAAAACGGTAATAGTATAGAGGATGCGGAATATGGAAAAGTGCACTAGGCTACGGAACACGCCACAATTAGGCCCACCCACCTTCCTCGGGTAACTCCTGTTGCAGCCCCAGTGGGATCAGGGCAAAACCAGGTCACTCTGCGAGGGAAGGGAGCAGCACAGTCAATTACCACAAATTTGCAATCCAGCCTTTTCTAAGCAAAGTTGCATCAGACAGTTCAGTGCATAACCAGCGAAAACACAAACAGCAACAAGTTTGCACCTTGAAGAGGGCAGCACCAAATCCTTGCTTTCTGTGTTTACTTCAAAATATGAATTTGTCATTCGACTGGTCGCGCTTACGACAAAGTCAAACATCGTGTTCCTAATGGTGTTTTTTAACACTAAAAAACTCATGTTCCCCGTTCTCTATTTTTATTGGATTACTTCAAACAAACATCGAATGCCTGCACACAACCAAGCACAACCTAATGCTGACTAAAGCTGTGTTTCTAATGCAAAATATGTGCATACAATTTTAAACAAGATGTCAGTGAAACAAAACTTCATCTTGACTCAGTAAAGCATTTATTTAAAATACATGTACATATGGACAACAAAATTACATAATAACTAAGCACTAAACTTGTCTCACCAATAACATTTTTTTAAAATCAATAATTTATAACAACTTGTGACTTTTTTCCTGTTACTAATCGACAGGTAAGATAATCCGTTAACCAATCAAAACGTAAACAAACAAAACAGAACAAAAGAATTTCAATCGTAATATAATTTCACATGCGTAGGTAATATTGCTGAATTCATGCAAAGAGTAAAGGGGGAAAAAGCATCTAAAAAAAGAAAATTAAACTAAATTAATTTAATAATAATAATAATAATAATGATGATGATGATGATGATGATGATAATAATAATAATAATATAAATAACAATAATAATAATAATAATAATAATAATAATAATAATAATAATAATAATAATAATAATAATAATAATAATAATAATAATAACAATAAAATCAAGAAAAAAATCAAGACATATTGGATACCTGTCTAAAAAAATTACAGAAACAGGAAATACTACAACTGCAGGGAACTAAAGTATATAATTATGAAAATATGGACTAAAGATCTGAAGTTCGAGATCCTTGAACAGAACAAAATAGCATATACTCAATGCAAGGTAATATATTCACACAAAACTTACAAATCAGAATTTAGAAAACCAAAGACGAACATAATCAAAACTTAAACAAAAAAAGTGCAGCTTTGGAGAATATACACGCCACAGGGTTGCAAGTGTTAAAGTATTAACGAAAATTTAAAGGATGCAGCGAACTTTACGAAGGGTGTCAAAAAGAATATAAAAAAATGGTGCAAGTTAATGCACAAAATACTGTTTATTACACATAAAACTAGCTAATACTTCCTTTTTTATAAACTATGAAAGTGTTTATACTGAAGGAATGTTGGCTAACTAAAACTTATATGACAACAGTGCTGTTAACAAATGAATGAAATGAAGATGTTAATGATGATGACAATTAAGGTACTCATATCATAGCTGAATTAAGCGTTATATTTTTTAACGAAAAAATATTTAGTCATATTATTTAATTCTGTCCAAACAGATGTATTTAATCTAGCACTGCCTGCACAGAATAATTTGCGCAGTAATAAAATGTAAATAAAATCCAGTAAATTTTATAAAAGTTATTTTCGGTAAGAAAGATTTTAAAGGGCCAAACTAAAGAAAACAAATCGTAGTCAAAAGACTTAGGAATACAGCCTAACAAATGTAAACACAAACAATTTCAGCAATAATAATTTGTGTATTTATTACAGGCAATTTCGTTCAGCACAGATATCTACCAGCCCAAAGCACAATCATTACCACACCAATTTGTATACAATTTATTGTACTGCACAATGCATTTTAACTTCAATCATTTGCCAAAATTTCACGATTTTTAACATTCTATACCTTTTAGATTATAACTTTAAAAATAGAAACAAAATAATTAATGAACAACTTGTTCTAACTAAAACAAGCACATAAATACCAAAGGCAACTAATACAGCAAAGGGTTGTGTGTGGGTATGAGAGGACAGAGAAAGATGGAGTACGCTGCTTAAACGATCATCTGTGGTGCCCAAACGACTTTCGAGTTACGGGATAGGATAGGATACGATAGGATAGGACAGGATAGGATAGGATGAATGTGTGCCATCACACGTTGTTCAGGGTTGTGCAAGGAAGGGTAAAATCAAAGAGGTTGTAAAAGTGAATGAGTGAACGATTCCACACTAATGTAAAACACTAGTGAAAGAGAATGCAACTGGAGATTCTTAGGGTTGAAAAAAACACCCGTGGGTAAATCTTAAAAGGAAAGTCAATGTTGTTTTTTTAATAACAGAAATTCCCAGGCTATTGTAGTTTTACATGATACACCAACAAGAGTTATTAACTTGGTGCATTTCTCGAACTAACCTTCTTTTAGAAGCCCTCGATGATGTGACCACAGTGCCTGGATTGGCTCGGGTGGGTGGAGAGCCATCAATCTGCTGAAAACTGCTCCTTGGGGTTGAGATCGTGATGGACTCGGCTTCGGCACTGCCGCGCTTGCCAGAAACTAGCACACAGAATGCAACAAAGTAAACAGTCAGAATGTTTAATCAAATTAAACCCAGTGATCCTATAGACAGATGAGCAAACACGCTGACCAAGAAGTTAAACCAGTAGACAGGTAGAAAATCAGGCAAACTCGCAGGAAAGCGCAGACCAACAAACACGTTTTATTACGACAAACAGAGCGACCAAAGCTAAAAACAGGGTTTCAATTATCTTCCTATGAAAACGGCCTTTGTTCTTCGGTATCCACCGGAATTTTTAGGAGCATGCTCTTCTGTCTGAAAATTTGCTTAAATTAAATGATTGTTGTAACCAGCGATGTGTTCAAAGTTCAGCTGAATATTCTCTGCAAGTATCTAACCCAATTCAATGTCCATCGGCATACACAACTCCAGGCAGATATTGCCACATATTGACAATACTAATATATATAAATTACAGTTCACAAATGAAATTGCAATGTTCATTCATATTCGATATTGTTTTTAACTGGGCACAAAATTAAAATAGGCTAAATAAAATGCTTTCCAATAGATAAAATGCTTTTCGATTAGTCTTAGTCTTCATTCTTTAACCTGCTCCTGATTTTCCACAGTAGTCTCATTAAAAAATTAGATTCAATATATGAAACGGCTTAACGTAAAAGAAATAATAATAAAATAAAAACAAAACAACCCAAAAAAATACAAAAAGAACCCAGATGTACAACAAGAACTGTTACTAAATATGATGTCTTCTAAATACGAGGCCTTCTTCTAGAACCACAAGAAGCGCATTACAAAATGTGAACCTCAAGAATTTATTATAGATGTAGATGAATCACAGGTGTGAATCCTAAAAGGTCTAGTCTATGCATTGCTAGTATTATCCATGCACTGGGTGTCTGTGCAGTTAAACTTAACTACACACGAGCAACTCACATCCATTGATATCTTCTAACCAACCACGGTGAATAACATCTGCAATTACATTAAAAACACGGCATATTGTCACAAAATGGATGACTAACAAACACGAATATAGCAGAGCAGCTAAGACAACAATGGTGTGATGTAAATACGTATTTGGCCATCTTATATAGCAACATATAGTCCAAACAAATACAGATGAGGAAAAACAATGAAGAGAGAACCGAACACAGTTCAATTTCAATCCTTCAAAAACAGAACACCCGCGTCCTATAAAGTATGAACCAGATGCTTAATTAACATAGCGTTATCAATTCCTCAAATATTTGAATAGCAAACTGATAATAACTCTACGTGCCAGTGTAATAATAATAACAACAACAACAACAACAACAACAACAACAATAATAATAATAATAATAATAATAATAATAATAATAATAATAATAATAATAATAATAATAATAATGGATGCTAAAATTATACGCACTTTCCCCCAAATTATTACTCAGGCTCAAAGCGCGGCGATCTGTACCAATATACACGCTCACGTTTCAACCACACACACAACAAACACACATCTGTCACTCAAACATGTGGTGTAAAGGCAGGGAAATCGCTATTCAAAAACGGACAAAAATCACTGTAAAGGGTACTCACATGGTCTAATTTTGATCTGAGGTGCCATGATGTTGGGTGAGCTGTAGCTGTAGCTGATAGGCGAAGGAGCGCGGCGTAACTTGGGACTGGACGCTGGCGACTTGACTGGTGACGACGTAATCCTACCTGGGGACGACGCACGCTTGGGGGATGTGCAGGGCTTGAGGGGTGAGGGAACACGGACGGGATTGGACATGGGTCGTTGAGGAGTAGGTTTGATTAATCGCACTGGGGAGGACGTAGGAGAGAGCGCCAGAGCGTCCAAGGTTGAGCTAGTTTCCGCAACCTTGCTGGGAGTGCCCGAACGCTTGGGACTCCCGCCACTACCGCTGCCGTTCATCTTGATCAGTCTCTTTGGAGAAGAGCTGGGAGAGGGGAGAGGACTGGAGCGCGGCGTGCCTGGAGTGAGGGTGTCCGAGCTGACAGCCGAGCTCATGAGCGGACTAGGGGAGGACGCCACCAGTGTATCGGAGGAAGCAGACGTGTGGCCTGTGAAGTTGGTAGCTGGCACCAGCAGCTTGCCTTCGTTGTCTGAGCTGTCACCGGTGTCCGTCGACTCCCCGATCTCGTAATCCAACAAAATGATTTCAGCGGACGGGACAGTAGATAAGTCATCTGTCAAGATAGCCGGAACGTCCGGGGTGTCGTGGTCGTACAGGGTTTCGCACGACGCTATGGGGGCCAACCTGGGTTTAGGAGGCGACAGGTACGTGGCAAGCTCCGACCTACTGTCATCACTGTCTACCGACTCCCCGCGCTCTACTGAAAATCATAGTGCTATATAAGATAGCATTCAAGTCAAGCCAACAAATCTTTATTATCTACTGTACCATGGAGAATTCATACAGCAAACAATTCAAAAAAGATACCATAAAACTCAAAACCAATTATGCCCCCAAATCTTGTATATGCATTTTGAGTGCAAAGAAGCAAATCTGATTTATGGTCAAATCCTTTTCCGTGTTACAAATGTAAAAAAAATCCAACCTGTTTAAAGCTAAACAAAGTTCCCGAACCGGTCTCTATTTAAAAAGTTGTAATCAGCTTTCCTGCCCATAAATCTATGGCCATTACGCCTTTTCGCAAAAGACCTATACATAATTGAAATTAAAATAAATAATAATCATCAAAACATCCAACTAACTGGACAATGCGGTAGCGGCAGACCCAGGAGCACCTTTGTGTTGTTCTATGGCCTTGTCCTCATCACTCTCCAGTTTCATGCATCCTGTAGACACGCGTCGCAGCTTCTCTGCATGAGGTTTGATCACGTAGCGCGAGTCCACTTCTGGCGGTTCACCGGTGAACTCTGTGTGAGGGGGACTGCCAGCTTCTCCCTCTTGTAAGGACCTGTTCAAGAAAAATTACGGGCAATTTGTTAAAGAACAGAATCGAATGTCACTTGTTGAAGCTGGAAGTGCACAAGCGGATACCTTTCTATTGAAGTAAGGACATGCATTTAGTCTTTAGAAACTGCTCCCACCTCCTTCTTCTTCTTCTGCCATCCTCTTCTTAAGACGGTGGTGTCGGTATGGGAAATTATAGAATAAAAGACAAGAAGGTATATATAAAAAACTAGTGGTTTTGTACCCTGGCAAGCCAGGGTACACAGGTTGCTGTTTAAAATGTAGACAGAGAGACAACTGTTGTCTGCGAGTTTCATTTGGACGACGATACCTCCCCATATCCCCCTTGATACCTCCCCATACCCCCCCCCCCCTGATATCTCCCCGTCCACCCCCCCCCCCCCAATGATGCCTCACCATACCCTCTTGATACCTCCCCGAACCCACTTGATACCTCCACATACCCCCTTAATACCTTCCGTACCCCCTTTGTAACCTACCTGTACCCTCCTTGATACTTCCCTGTTGATCGTTTCGCAGGTATGGATGAAAGGAATCGACCATCACCATACCCCCTTATATATACCCGTATCCCCGTTATGCCTACCCATGCCCCTTTAAACCTACCCGTAGCCCCCTTTTACCTACACGTACCACCCCATCCCGATCCTTGGTAATAATAATAATAATAATAATAATAATAATAATAATAATAATAATATTGAATATAGAATAATACAAATAGAAATCATAAAAAACACCAAGGTTTTAAAAGAAAATTTGATATAAGGTATAATAATAATAATAATAATAATAATAATAATAATAATAATAATAATAATAATAATTTATTATTATTATTAGTTTATTAATAATAATAATAATAATAATAATAATAATAATAATAATAATAATAATAATAATAATAAATTAAAGGTAAAAAGCCTAAATTAAAAAGAAAAATATCCATATTGTAGTGTAAAAAAAAAGTTAAAAATAAAATGTGGTCTGCGTGGGATTTGAACCTGGGTCGCCCTGCACGGTAGGCAAATGTTTTTCTAAGTAAGCTACTAAGCCTTCCTTCAAAGACCATCAATTTTTTGGTCTATATGGGAAAACATGCTGAAACCTCAATTTGATTTTTAATGGAAGCGCGCGGAATGAGGCTATTGCAGTTTGTGGACATTTTGTTTATTTATTTATCTCAGAAACGGTTAAACGTTCGGTAAGGAAATGTCGGCTATAACGATTTCGCTGGTTTTGAGCACACAGCAGGCCGATCCGCAGCGTCCAGCACCTGCCCAGATCAGCGTCCATACCGGACAAACTTTATAGTAGAGGCGAAGAAGGACTTCCGGCTAAGCAATTTATATATATAGATTGTATGATAAACATTCTCTGGTGGAAAAGATACACTCGGTAAAACTCCAACGCTTCAGATTATAAACTTGTAATCAAGGAGTGAACCATTAAATTAGGGACCAAGGTGGATTAACAGAAAGAAAAGTCTGGGTGAAATTCACAGGTAAAGTTGTCTTTCGGTCTTGTCATTCCACAAATACATTAAGGGAGAACTGCGCAAAATGCAGGATATATAAGTTTAAAAAAAAGATTCGCCATTTTCACTGGGAAATCTGCGTTGGGAACACTGAGTTGGGTTCATTTCTATAGAACACATGTCTTACGGTCTGGGAGCTGAGTTGCACTCCAGTAGAGCGGCGTCGTGACTCTTGTAAACTTTCTTGAGAGCTTCCAGGAGTGTCATGCCGGTGGTGAACACTCGGTAGGTGAGAAGAAAAGTGTTGAGGAAGTCGATGCTCAGGAAGCGCAGGTCAGTCAGCCGGTCCAGCAACCGGTCCACACTGGCATGCCGAATCTGCAATAAGTATTCACGTAGCAGTGGGTTCCGACATAACAAGCTTCAAGCTTTATGAAGGCTGTCAGCCCCAAGGATATTTTAACTAAATTTGAAGAAACACTAATTTTACTCGCAGCTGAGTAGCCTGAAATTGGTATAAACCATATATAATTATCAAAATTAATGTAAATTTTATTTGTTGTATTCAACTCTGAAAGTAGACAAATAGGCAAGGAAAAAGCGCCACAGTGTGTCAGTAAATAAAGTTATTTAAAAAGAATATTTTTAAAAATCCAATTCCTATCCTATCCTGTCCCGTAACTCCGAGGTCGTAGGGGCACCACAGATGATCGTTTAACCAGCATACTCCATCTTTCTCTGTCCTCAGCAGCCCTGATGGCTTCGCTCAGTGTCAAACCAGTCCATTCTCGAATGTTGTCCTCCCACCTCTTTTTCGGTCTCTCTCTTCATCTACCTCCTTGCACTGTGCCTTGCAGAATGGTCTTTGCAAAGCCTGATGATCTGGTGACGTGGCCATACCATCGGAGTTTCCGTTTCTTCACCACTGTGAGCAGGTCATCGTGTTGTCCAACAGCTTGTGTGATGGTCTGTCGGACTTCGCCGTGGGTGATGTGTTGGGTATAGGAAATGCCCAGAAGTCTTCTGTAGCACCTCATCTCCATGCTTTGTATTCTTCGTTGGAGATCTGCTGTGAGGGTCCATTCTTCGCAAGCATATAGGAAGAGGGAGATGACAAGGGAGCGCAGCAGTCTTACTTAATTGGTAATTGAAAATCCCTTAAAATAAAGACGATTCAAGTCACAAGTTATGCTTATTATTTTAGAATTTCTTCAATACAATATAGTCGTATCGTTCATTGCCCCCAACCCCCCCCCTCCCCGCCACTCTCTACCTCCTCCTCTTCCGCCACCTCCCAAAATTATAAAATTAGGACACCCTAATAATTCTTAATGTGGGCAAATTTAATTACCTGAGGCACTTTGCAAGAGTTGAGCGTACGGCTAAATTTGATGTCTACATCATCTCGAAACAGTTTTGGGTCAGACCTATAACACACAAGAAAGTGAAAAACATTAGCAGTTTTGTCATGGAAATAAAATAAACCTTGCTGTCAACAATGTACAAAGGTATACAGACATATTCAAAAGACGAACACACAAATAAAGTCGAAGAACGTCCTGGGGAAATCAGGCACACTCAGTAAATAAAATTGCTATGTTTCTTCTCAAATGCGGAGAAAAACAAACAAACGATAAACAAAACATAGCCAGTTTCAAAAAGATTAAAACTGAAGCTATTAAACGCCAAATTGGGAAAAAAAAACCACATTATGTTACACACATGCCATTGGTTGTTCATTTCTCCTAGGTATTATAGTAATCTTGATAACGTTATTTAAAATAAATTATTCTTTTCAGAGCATCTTACTTCATTCAAAATATAGAATACAAAAATGTCGTGGAACATGTTGGGCCATCAACAAGCACAGCAGTATGAAATAAAAACAGTAAATAATACCCCAACATCCTCAAACACTGTAGATCCTGTGAAACACAAAAATTGCAGCGACATTTTGTTGAACTAGATCATTAAGTGCTGGTGCATTTAGTGAATCAAGTGCATGTGCTGGTATGTGTGTAAATATTTAAGTTACGAATTGTCAGTTGGACATCCCAATAATACTGGTGTAATATCCCGATGGGACACTTCCAAGTGGGGAGTCAGATCGGGGGGTTACACCGGACTAAGTCTTAAACTCACTTGGGAACGTGCACAAAACAGTGATTAAAAACTATATACTCTGATTAACTGAAGCGGTGAAAAACTAATAAACAGGTGGTGTACAAAGTATACTGTTAAATATTACAATTATGGAATAATTACAAAACATGAGCTCAGAAAAACTGGTAACAATAGAACACACATGAATCCAATAACGCAGTGACCGAGAAACGCAGTCTTGGAAAAGACATGCACGTGCAAAACAATCAATATTCTGTGCACAGTGTGCAAGCACATGTACTGGACTTCTTGAAGCTAGCAAAACGTACAGGACAACTTGAAGATAGCAGAGTACACACCTAGCATTGCTAACACAAACGTACGGTGCTTCTGGAAACTAGCCAAACGATCATGACGTATTGAAGCTATCAAAAACTACATGACGTATTTAAACTTGTAAAACGTACATGACGGTAGCTAGCAAAAAGGAAGAACACCCTGAAGCTAACAAAGGTTAATACATCCTGAAGCTAGCAAAAAAGGCGCAGGACATCACGAAGTAAGCAAAGATTACATACAATTTGAAGTTTGCATAAAGTACACCTATTTTGAAACTATCAACAGAAATATTGAGACCTTAATGTTGGCAAATTTTACAGAGCTTCTTTTTGTCATGGTTGTTTTTTGTCAAAATGTAGAGGACGTCTTGAAGCTATCAAAACGGACATGAGACATGTTGCTGCTAGTAAAATGTTCACAGATCCAGAAGCTAGCAAAACCTCCCTATACTTTGGAAGCTAGCAAAATATGTATAGATCTTGAAGTTAGCAAAATGTGTATCCATCTTAAAGAGAGCACAACGTCCATACATCTGGAAGCTAGCAAAATACACGGGACATCTCGGAGCTAGCAAATAGTGCAAGATACCTTGAAGCTATCAATCCATACAGGACATCTTGAAGGTAGCAAAATATACAAGCCATCTCGAAGGAAGCAAAATGTACAAGGCATCTAGATGGTAGCAAAACGTACAAGGCATCTTGGAGTCAGCAAAAGTACAAGACACCTTGAAGATAGCAAAACCTACAGGACATCTTAAATGTAACAAAACTTACAGGACATTTTGAAGGTAGCAAAAAAGTAAAATGCACTTGGAGACAGCAAAAAGTACTGAGCTTCTTGAAGCTAGCAAACGGTTCAGAGTATCTTGGAGCTAGCAAAAAGTAATGGATATATTGGAGGTAGCAAAAAATACAAAACACCTTGAAGGTAGTGAGGGTTCATACATGTTGATGCTAGCATATTCAAGTACAAGGTACACTAAAGTTAGCAAAGAGTACACACATCTTGAAGGTAGCCACGTGTAAATGGACATGCACTTTTCTAGGAGCAGACATCGGATTTGACCACGATCTTGTGATGATGCCTTTCCGGCTCCATTTGAAGAGAGTAAACACATCAAAGTGCACCAGACTGAAGTTCGACCTGGACAAACTGGAAGACCCGAAAGTGGCAGAATTATTCCAAGCCACAATTGGATAGAAATTTGCACCACTGCTGATTTTGAGAGCTGGTGAAGTGATGCCAACACCATAACCACCACCTTCAACTCAGCTGTGACAAATGCCGCCACTGAGATCCTTGGCAAGCATCGCCCAAAGAAAAAACCGTGGATTACACCTGAAATTTTTAAACTTTTGTGACAAACGAAGAGAGAGGGAAAAGAAAAATAACACCTCACAGAGCTGAAGCCTACCTAAAAATCAACAGCGACATCCGAAAAGGCATGCGCACAGTAAAGGAGAACTGGATAGAAGATCAATGCCAGGAAATAGAGAACAGTCTGAACAAGAACAACAGCAAGTAGGCCTAACAGACTGTGAAATTACTAACAAGTGTTAAACAGTCCAAAGTCTCCAAGGTCCAAAGAACGTTTGGTATGTGCCTTACGGAAGAACAAGAAGTCTTAAATAGAGGGAAAGAGTATTGCTCTGTCCTTTACAACCACACACCAACGGAGCATCAATTCTAGCATGTCCCCAGAACAGAGAAGAAGAAGAAATCCTCCCAATTCTTCGAGAAGAAGTTGAGGCAGCAGTGCAATCACTGAAGAAGGGGAAGTCAGCGGGAGTGGACAACATACCGGCAGAATTGCTTCAAGCAGGAGGAGAAGCGATGACTGACGCCCTCACCATTATCTGTAACAACATCGGACAGAGTGGGGAGTGGCCTACAACATGGACACTGTCGCTTGTCATCACTCTTCCCCAAAAGGGTAACCTTCAGGAGTGAGAAAACTACCGCACCATCAGCCATCCCAGCAAAGTCCTCCTGAAAATAATACTCAACAGATTAAAACCCCAAGTTGGACAAATCATAGCTGAAGAACAAGCAGTATTCAGGCCAGGGCAAAGTACCACTGAAAAGATTTTCAACCTCAGAATAATTTGCGAGAAATACCTACAGCATCAACAGCATCTATTTCATGTGTTTGTAGACTTCAAGAAAGCCTTTGAACGAGTCTGGCATGCATCTCTGAAGCAACCATGAGAGTGTACAACATCAGCCCTAACATTTTTGAAGTCATCAAAAGCATGTATGACAAGGCTACCAGTGCAGTCGTCCACAACAGCACCATCGGAACTGGTTCAGAACAACAATCGGCTGGTGTCAAGGCTGTCTACTCTCTCCGACACTTTTCAACATCTTCCTGGAGCGCATCGTGTTAAAGATGTCCTTGCAGATCACGAAGGCACAGTCAGCATATGAGGTAGAGCAATCTCCAACCTTCGTTTTGCGGATGACATTGATGGATAGGCTGGAGAGGAATACGAACTTAAACAGCTGGTACAGAGGCTTGATACCACCTCCATAGCCTTTGGAATGGAAATAAGCACAGAGAAGACCAAATCTGATTACCAACGACCTCCAGTGCATCAACACAGACATCAACGTCCAAGGCCAATCCCTCAACACAGTGCATAGCTTCATGTATTTAGGAGCCATTGTATCAGACATGGTATGGCCACGCCACCAGAGCATTAGTCCTTCATCCTGCAAGGCACGGTGCAAAGGAGGCAGAAGGAGAGGGAGACAGAAAAAGAGGTGGGAGGACAACATTCGAGAATGGACTGGCTGGACAATGGGGGTTGCTGAAGACTGAGAAAGATGGAGTACGCTGGTTAAACGATCATCTGTGGTCCACAACGACTTTCGAGTTACGGGATAGGATAAGATAGGAACATGTAAATATAGCTTACATCCTGAATCTTAAGAAGAAACAGTGAACATACTCTATTAATACAATATTATTCTCAGTTTTGTTTTGTTGTTTGTTTGTGTTTTTTAGGGAACATTTCTATGTTCTTGATCGTGAACTCCTGGACAAAGTAATAATATAGGCCACTGACTTCTGTGTCGCAAAATACGTGTTTCTCCAAGGTCTGTAAAATAAATGAAGAAAACAAGAAGAAGATGATGAAAAGAAGAAGAAGAAGAAGAAGAAGAAGAAGAAGAAGAAGAAGAAGAAGAAGAAGAAGAAGAAGAAGAAGAAGAAGAAGAAGAAGAAGAAAGGACAGGTAGAAGAAGCAAAAAGAGAAGAAGAAGAAGAAGAAGAAGAAGAAGAAGAAGAAGAAGAAGAAGAAGGACAGGTGTAGGTGTAAACAACTAACCAATAATAAGAAACAGGAGGGGTACATGACGGTGGCGGTGCCGACTATGATGAAATGTCACGTTTTCATAAGAAAGAAAAGCACAACAATCCCTCACCCACAACCTTCCTCCCAATAAAATTTTATTTTATTTTGTTTTATAAAAAAAAAACAAGAAAGTGCAATGGTGGTTGGTTGGGTGAGGGTATTTTTTTTACTTTTTTTTTTCATCCGTGCGCTCCTACGAGAGATGAATGGTCGATTCTAATTATTCGTACACCCAGCTAAAATCTTTACTTAGCGTCTCCCCCGCCCTCTCTGGTCAGAAGCAGTCTGCACTATTTTTAGCTCGCCCAGGCAGGTTCACTGAACCTCGTGTCATGTCTCGAATCGGGACCCAAGCAAGCAGACAGAGTGCCTGGGACTCGAGTGTTAAGAATCTCCGGAACAAACACAGAGAGAGAGGGAGAGAGAGGGAGGGAGAGAGAGAGAGAGAGACGCGTTCAATTAAAAAATTTTTTAGAGATGACCGTATTTGATCCAAGGTGTAAGAATCCAGCAAGTACTGAAGTAGGCCAATACTATTCAATCATCACCCGAACCAATACAGATAAAGAAAGTTTAAGAATCTCCGGAACAGAGAGAGAGAGAGAGAGAGAGAGAGAGAGAGAGAGAGAGAGAGAGAGAGACAGAGACAGAGACAGAGAGACAGAGAGAGAGAGAGAAAGAGAGAGAGAGAGGCGTTTAATTTTAAAAAAAAAATAGAGACGACCGTATTTGATCCAAGCTGAAAGAATCTAACCAGTACTGAAGTAGGACAATATTATTCAATCATTGCCCGAACCAATACAAATAAAACTCCCAGACTTTACCTACTTCAATCACTGTATCACAAATTCAGAAATACTAGACCAAGACACATGAGAGTATGGGAATCAATATGCTGACCGATTTCATAAGAAATTCAACTAATAGGAAACTCAACATCGGCAACTGGCAGTGAAATTGCTCTCTGTTACAGCCACTAACTGGGGCATTGTAGAGCTTTAGGTATCTATACTCAACTGTAAACAGATCCAAGATCCCAACAAAAAAAACGTTGTGTTAAATTAATAGCTTTCTATAAAACAATATGGGGCTTTAAAAAAAACAACAACAGAATCGTCAAGAAAATAGATGCTACGAAAACATACACAGCAATACACAAAAAAGTGCGTTTACCTACATAATAATGATCATAACAATTAAGTACTTTTTAATTACATAATTGAAAATGTATTTTACATGCTACTACTGAAACAACAGAAAAAGGAAACATTCAAAAGCATGTAATGTTACAGTGCATTGAATTTATTTGATGCTTCTATTTAAAAGCAATGTAAACGTGAGCCATGCATAATAACCACAATCAATATCCGTTAAAAAATCCTAATCTTAATGGTTTCAAAAGAAATTATTTGGTAGTCAATACAATCCTCCACCGAAACCCCTTTATGTATTCTTACACATGTTTAATGCAAATAAACACACACACACACACAAACATAAGCACGCACGCTCGCCCACTCACACACGCACACACACACGCGTTTAATGTGCACAGTAAATTGCGTGGCATAACAAACATGACATGCATATGGATTCAAAATACTAAGGCTACATTAACACGCGAAGCAAAAACACAGTACTAAAGTGTATTTAGTTGCTAGAAAGCATACAATACGTGCATTCTAGTGGAATCAGACACTACACTACTTACCTCCCCCCTCCATCCCTCTCCACCACCCATCCCAAAGGAAAAAAAAAGGAGCAGCTTTGGACGCAAATAAGGAAAACTACCCCTCTATATAATATATAAAATATTCAGTATTTCAATGTTAGAAAAAGAAAAGAGTCCCAACCAAATTAATGAACACCTGGGCGAACTTCGACATCTCGGACTGCAGACAACGCGACTAAACAACTCATCTTTAAAAAGTCTTTTAAAAAAATCGTTACAGAAGATCAAGAGTGTGTGTGTGGGGGTGGGTGGGGGTGGAGAGAGAGTGTGTAAGGAGGGGAAGGGGAAGGGGCAGGGGGTATGGAGTGGATGCGTCCTAAAGAATACAATAATGTATACACGAACTGGGTGGGGTAGGATGAGGGCGGGAATAGTGAGGGGGGGGGGGGGGGGGTGCGTGTGTGCAAAATACGCTCTTTAGTGGAAGCGGCATATGTGTTCTACAGAGGTCTCCGAAGTTCGTCCAGCTACCATGCATGCGCCTAATGGCTAATGATTCAGAACATGATTCGTCAAGTAATGATACCGAGACAGAAGAACGCTTCAGTTAGTTTTCTGCTGTTTCGTCATAGCATGCACCCACTATTTTTTTTAAACCAACAAATGCTATAAGCGAACGGGACGTCAGACTCACCATATCTGGGTGCTATGGATGAACCTGCATGCAGCGACGTTGGTAGCGAGACGAACACAAAATCAACAACATCAATGTGCTAGCAGTGTTCAAAAGCACCAAACTCAACCAAAATACCAAGTAGATAGTATGGTAATCACGAACTAGCAATCTAGCTAGCTGTAGCCTAACAATCTAGCTGCCGTACCTGCACTAGCCTAGAAACATAGTTGCGGGCTCGTTGCAGTAGTTTTAGCATTAATGTAGATGCCGTCTCTGCAGAAGGTCTGAACTAAGTGCAATTTAATTGCGTGAAGTCGTTGTTTTCCGATGTACAAAACGAGAGAAACGTTCATTCAGATCCTCAACAGATAACAAGTGTAACCTTTGTTATCAGCCGCAATTACTGATGTTTTTTGTTATTAGTGGTGCGGTTTTGGTTTAAATGGAATAGCTGATTATTGATGATTTTGCAAAAGCTGTGTGCAGTGCGGATTCCCAAAATTGCTAATTTTGCAGAAGTTTGCGTGGATTACTTACAGGGCTGATTCTGCAAAACTGTGTGTGCAGTGTGGGTGACTGAAATATTGGTTTATGCACTACAAAAAAGCTGAGTCAATAACTGAAATGGGTGTTTCGGCATCTGTGAGTGAGGCGAATTACTGATCTTGCAAAGGCTGAGTGGATTGCCGCAGATTTGGCAGAAGCTTCGGTGAACGACTGAACAGTTGAATTTTCGAAAGTTTGTGCTATGGGGTTTACTAAAATTGCTGATTTGGCAGACGTCGTGTGCAGTGTGGATTACTGAAACTGCTCTTTTATACAATTAAAAAACAAAGTGAGTGCATCACTTAAAATGCTTTACAGAAGCTGCAGTGAGGTACTGCTTAACATTAAACATAGGACATGATCAATTACAATTGCGTTTTGTGCTTTAAAAAATACACAGCGTGTGTCTCATGAATGTGTTATAATTACAATAAAAATTAAAAACAAAACCAGTTCGCGCGCAGCAACATTTTACAGAATGTTACGTATACGTTATTGCAATATGTGTACAATGACAACATTCAACGTTTAAAAACAACAATACGCTTTTATAAACGATTTACAATTAGCACAAAGTGCTTAAAAACAAGATAGTTAGTTAGTTAGTCACTGATTATAGGGTATAGCGTACTTCTTAAAAACAAGATGATGCAGCCAAACACACACAAACATCATTATAGAAAATTATTGCAACATGTTCAATATATAGCAGAACATTCTTAAAATAGCACTATCACCTTGCAGGAATAAGTAATATTACCCTTACCATTATAAAAGTAAAATAAAAGAATCCAATTGTCTAATTACTTTCACGCATACAGTGTGTTAAAAACTTAAATGTCAAAGGAAACATTAACTTGCTTTGATTGTGTGTTCAAACTAATAACGTCAAACGTATAAAAGGTCACTAGTTACACTTGAGAACCAGGCCCGACCAGAATCAACACAAATCTGATTACCCATAAACTAAAAAAGCAAATATCCTCTCTCTCTCTCTCTCTCTCTCTCTCTCTCTCTCTCTCTCTCTCTCTCTCTCTCTCTCTCTCTCTCTCTCTCTCTCTCACACACACACACACACAAGTATACATTTTCTTGAACTATGTTGTTCAGAAGATACTCAGACCTTACGTACTTTATTTATTTATTTATTTATTTATTTACTTATGTGCTTATTTATTAATTTTTGTTGTTGTTTATTTTGTAGTATTTAATGAACGTAGTAGGACAAGAAACTTTAATAATATGACCTGTTGCAGACCCTCACCCTATACCGAACTATTCGAATGGTGGTAAAATTGGAAAACACAAACAAATTTTGAAACAAACAAAAATGGCAACTCAAACTGCAAATTAAATCCACGAAACACAAATTGAGAATAATATTCATTATTGTTTTAAGACAGAACTTAGCATGTTACATTTGGGTTCGATGAAGGGATGAAAACATCGTGACTCCAAAAGTGCAATAAACACAAACAACACAAACTCAAGGTACAAAACATTCTTTCACTAACAAAAGGAAAAGATTTCAGTGAGAAAAAAAATTCATTCATTCAGTAACAAAACGAACAGACCATAGTGCCAAAACGAACAGACCAGAGTGCCAAACCGAAAAACCATTAGTTCCATTTGAACTGCAAGGATTATACAAACAAATGAACGACACAAAACAATCCCAAGGGGAAATAAAATAATATGACACAATAGTACTGACATAAAAACCAGTTACACAAAACTCAATAAAAGTCGACAATTTTTTGTAAAGTAATGTAAATGGTCAACATAGCATTTAAAGTTAGCAATTATACCAATATTTAAGGTGTTTTATCATTGCATGGTCAACATAACATATCAAGTTAGCAATAAAACCAACATTTAATATGTTTTATCGTTGCATAATCAACTACAACGACGTGATTTTTTTTTCAGGACTTAATTAATAACTCATGATGGCGACATGTTTTAAAGTGTCCCTATCTGACTGTTTCCTATGCCTCACAGAAAAACAACCATACAACTGAATGCTTATCAACTCAGAATTTCCATGGTTAAGCGAACTAACAGCAACACATGGCTGAAATAACGAAAGAACATTGAAGCTTAACGTTCACACCCACCAAAGTCGGTTTGGCAGATGGGGATAACCATCCTAAAGAAGAGGGATAGGAATCTAAATCCACACTGAACCACCAGAGCAATCCTATTCTAAGATGGACAGTGAAACATTGCCACTTTTATTTTGCCCTCCACGGGATTCGAACCTGGGTCATCGATGTGCGAGGCGAACGCTCGACCACTGAGCTACGGCAATGGATCTTTTTTATAGATGATCAAGACATTCTCAGCTAAATGCATGTTAAAACGACGAACACAAGCATAAATGAGCATAATATCGCTCCACTTTAGCTAGTATAGCACTGCACTACACAGATCCACAGGCTGAAATCACAACAGAAATAACGAGCAAGGCACATATATAATAACACGTAGGCTACCATGAACATGGTCTATCACACACAACAAACACACAGAGAAACGAGTGATCCAAACTTACCTGACAGATTGGGGCATAGTAACAGAAGACGACTCACTCATGGAGCTGTTCAGAAGGTCGCTGTAGTGTAAGTTTTCTATACACTGAAACACATGTACACAAACCACAAGTTAGAATTTAGTACAAATCATCACAATCGATTAACACAATCACAGCCATTTTGCACTAAACAGCTGCAACCATTTCTACTTCCAGAACAAGATATCATAAATCATCAAAAAGCAATCATCATCATCATCATCATCATCATCATCATCATCATCATCATCATCATCATCATCATCATCATCATCATCATCATCATCATCATCATCATCATCATCATCATCATCATCTTTCTTCTAAACAAACCTCAATGAAGACACCGCACCACGCCAATTCCTCATTCGCATCCATCATAACCCACTCTTTTCCTCCTCCAACTGTTATTATATATAGCTGCTTCTACTGCTAACAACTACAACAACAACTACTACTATTAGTACTACCACCGACTCCACCATCACTACTGCATTGCTACTACCATTATTATTAGCATTATGGAAGACCTTGCCAATACAAATACCAAGGTTTAAAACATATCCGCACAAGGAATTGGCAGTTATCCAATACAAGACAGGGCCTCAAAAGAGTGAGTACCGAACTGAGTCTGGTTCGCCTAGTCCCCTGATTGGTTGATAAGGAACTTACTCAGCACATGTCGGATTACCGGACATTTGCCACAGTAAACATGGGTGGCAAAATGGTGGCAAAGGAAAGTGTTGCAACGGACAAAGGTGGGGAAAAGAACAGGGTGGCAAATAACCGATGGCAAACGAATGGCAATTGTTATGACATCCACACCTCCCCACCCCCACCCTCTCTCTCTCCCTCTTCCCACCTCTCTCTCTCCCTCTCCCCGCCTCTCTCTCTCCCCAACCCTTATCCAAAGCCTGGAAATTCCGCAAATGCATGAAAGCGGACCTGGTAAACTATAGTAAAGACAACTACTGACCTGACTAATGTCACTGCACCACGCCGCTTTCTCGTGAAGCGTGGAGGCCACCAGTGTGATGGTAATCGGCGGTCCACTCTTGGTGTCCACTATCAAACGGAAGTCGAGCCCATTGTAGTCCACCTTGCACTCTCGGTCGCCGCCCGAAGTGGACAGCAGGTTGGCCGCTGAGTTCTGGCTGTTCAGGCTGAGGTTTGAATCCACGGATGAAGCTGTGAAAAGAAAACACTATCGACAGTTTAGTTGTAATGCTGATTGCTTTCTAGAACTGCGGTAGTCCGGGTTGAGCTTTGCCAGTGTTTGACAAATGAAAAGGTTGGGAGCTACTTCACATGATAAGATCTTAACTTTCATGTGAGCTGACCGTTTGGAACTGGTGAAACTGTAATGTTTTAGAAATACATTCAGACAGTAGAATTGCCTCTTTTTGGGGGAGTACTACTGCTTATGTGCTTTTTAAAATTAAAATATTAAGAGATTCCAGGAAAAAACATAAAAGTTTCGAATAATCAATACACCACCGCAAACCAGTTTTAATTTCACATTATATATCAGTACAAATTCTAACTCAAAGAATTTGAAAATTAGTCTATAGGTCGGACATGTAGACTTCATATTGAGTGCATGCTCAACTCAAGAAGCAAAACATAACAAAACAAACACAAACCAACCAGCCAAACAGCAAACACCTGTTTTAGAAAAGTACTTACTTTCCTCATCGAAGTAGAAAATATCCGAGTTCGGATCCTCAACCAAGGTACAGTCCAACAGTGTTATCTTTCCATAATGCTGAAAGAACAAACAAATTTGGAAAATGGCACCATTGTACAATAATAAATAAGGTTATTTACTTAAACACACATACAAACACACACACACAAAAAACACACATACGCACGCACGCACACACGCACCTACATACAGCGTCGGTTTTTTTCATGTAGGAGAAGCGTCGTTGAAGTGTGGATAAAAAAAAAGAAAAAAGATCCAATGCAGTAAAACCTTGGCACTGCGTCGAATCTTAAGACTCTTTAAAAACCAACTAATATTAGTTGGGAACATTATCATGCTCTTCTAAAATCAAATGTACTACAAAATATCTGTCCTTGCTAATTATCTTATATAAATATAGCATTATAGTTCTTATGTATGCCTTACTAATACCCGAGTCTTGGAAATAAAAATGTGTCCAATCTAAATCTGATCAATTATGCAACCTTGCCTCGAGTTCGACATGAACGATCCCGTTTGTCAATGAAACCATTACTACAAAACGTATAATATGCACTCATTGCCATATATAATAACCAAAAACAACTACTATGCTATGATCATTTAAAAAGCACTATAAATGTATACCAGTGATTCATTCGTGTAATAAAAAAACAACAGGACAATAGGTAAGAATAACAAAGCAAGCGGTAAAATAACCCATATATTATTTATTTTTAACTTGGCGAAGCTTTACTCTCAATCCAAAGGAGAACAGGAGTCCTTCGGATGCAAGTGTTGACATTGTTATTTAAAAAAAATTAAAGCTAGAATGTTTATTTTATAATTTATTTTCCTCGCAAGCCTAATAACATAACATTACAAGTTGCACTCAACACCATGCCTCCACCCTGAGTAGCATTGTGTAATGTCTATAATTCTCAAAAAGAGGGAAATAAAGTCTGAAGCGTACACGGAGCAAGATAAGATGAGGAACAAGAAGGCTTGCATAGATGGACAGAGTACTGCTCTGACCTTTACAACCACACAGCAAAAAGAGACCCATCAGTTCTAGCATGACCCCAATTCTCCAAGAAGTTGAGGCAGCAATGCAATCGTTGATTGATTGATTGATTGATTGTTGCTTTAGGTCCAGCGGACTCTTCCGAGCCAAATCAGGACCGGACAACCCCCAATCCGCATAAAAGATCTGCTGAAACAACCCTAGTAGGAAAACTGAATGCCCTCCACCGGCCAGTCACTTTACAATAAAGACATCCCACGCAGGGGACGGCTGAGGCTTTACCCCAACTACTTGAACCCCCGGTTACAAAAACAAAATAGAATACAAACATCAATATAAATTATCAACAAAACACATACATATAAAATGCTTACATTGCCAAATAATAACATCATAGGAAGCCCTAGTGACCACCCGGCAGAAAGCGTCCAACACTCCCAAGCTGATCCAACAGACCTCATACACAAACAAGGAGTCTTGTCCAGGAAGAGTTTTCAAGAAAAAAGGTAGGTCATTGATCTAGCGAAGAAGAGCAAATGAGGAAGACAGCGACAGTGGGAATTTAAAGCACTAAAATAATTTCCAGAAAGTGGGGATACTATTTATACTGAAACCCCCGGCACTCCAACGGGGGGAACTGTTGCCGCAGTGAATCAGTCTTGCCTATAAAGGAAAGACAGGTTTTCAACTGGGGCTTTCACTTTTCCCTTTATAGGTTAGAACAATCTACAGTGGCAAGATTGCTCATGACCCCAAGGGGTAATGCAATCGTTGAAGAAGGGGAAGTGAGCGGAGTGTACAACATAACCGCGGAATTGCTTCAAGCAGGAGGAGAAGCGATGATTTACGCCCTCACCATTATCTGTAACACGATCTGGAAGAGTGGGGAGTGGCCTACACCATGGACCCAGTCGCTTGTTATCACGCTTCCCAAAAAGGGTAACCTTGAGGAGTGTGAAAATTACAGCATGATCAGCGTCATCAGCCTTTCCAGCAAGGTCCTCCTGAAAATAATACTCAACAGCTTGAAACCTCAAGCTGGACAAATAATAGCTGAAGAACAAGCAGGATTCAGGGCAGGGCGAAGTACCACTGAACAGATTTTCAACCTCAGAATAATCTGCGAGAAAAAACTACAGCACCAACATCAATATCATGTGTTTATAGACTTCAAGAAAGCGGTTGAACGAGTCTGAAATGCAGCTCTGTGGGCAACCATGAGAGTGTACAACATCAGCTCTAAAATTATTGAAGTCATTAAAAGCCTGTATGACAAGTCTACCAGTGCAGTCCTCCAAAACAGCGCCATCGAGAAATGGTTTAGATCAACAATCGGTGTGCGTCAAGGATGCCTACTCTCTCCAACACACTTCAACATCTTCCTGGAGCGCACCATGTCAGATGCCCTTGAAGATCACGAAGGCACAGTCTTCATAGGGGGTAGAGCAATCACCAACCTCCGTTTTGCGGATGACATTAATAGATTACAAGGTTCCAAGGTAAGGCTGCTTAGCTCCCTTGTCATCTCCATCTTCCTATACGCTTGCGAAACATGGACCCTCACAGCAGATCTACAACGAAGAATACAAAGCATGGAGATACATAACTTACGACGAAGTCCGACAGACCATCATGCAAGCCATTGGACAACACGATAACCTGCTCACAGTGGTGAAGAAACGGAAACTCCGATGGCATGGCTACGTCACCAGAGCATCAGGCCTTGCAAAGACCATGCTGCAAGGGACGGTGCAAGGAGGAAGAAGATGAGGGAGACAGAAAAAGAGTTGGGAGGACAATATTCGAGAGTGGACTGGCTTAACACTGAGAGAAGCCATAAGAGTTGCTGAGAACGGAGAAAGATGGAGTACGCAGGTTAAACGATCACATGTGGTGCCCCAACGACCTTCGAGTTACGGGATAGGATAGGATTTATAGATTGGCTGGAGAGGAACAAGAACTTGAACAGCTTGTACAGAGGCTTGGCATTACCTCCAGAGCCTAAAGAATGGAAATAAGTGCAGAGAAGACCAAAATGATGACCAACAACACCAATGGCATCAACACGGACAACAAAGTCCAAGGCCAGTCCCTCAACACAGTGCATAGCTTCAAATATTTAGGAGGTATTGTATCAGGCAATGGGTCCCGACAGGATCGCACAAACAACTGCTGCCCTGGCAAGGTTGAAGCCCATTTGGAAACATCACAAACAACGAAGTCCAACAGACCTTCACACAAGCCATTGGACAACACGATGACATGCTCACAGTGGTGAAGAAACGGAAACTCCGATGGTATGGCCACGTCACCAGAGCCTCAGGTCTTGCAAAGACCATGCTGCAAGGGACGGTGCAAGGAGGAAGAAGATGAGGGAGACAGAAAAAGAGTTGGAAGGACAATATTCGAGAGTGGACTTAACACTGAGAGAAGCCATAAGAGTTGCTGAGAAAGGAGAAAGATGGAGTACGCAGGTTAAACGATCATCTGTGGTGCCCCAATGGCTTCGAATTACGAGATAGGATAGGATAGTAAACGAAACACGATATACGTGCAAAGTATATGTATACTAATCACGAGCATGATATTACTACCAGCATTACAGCAGCTGGCATCTATGGGTTAGAACAAGTTACCTGTCTAAACGCCAATAAACTTTGCTAGTCAATGTAATGATGACTTCATACAAATAAAACGTGCTAACAAATTAGTATGCACCATTGTACTATTATACTAGCAGCAATATAGCCGATGCCCCTTAATTTAGGATAATACGATGCACTTTCCTATTCAATGTAATGATGACTTCATACAGGTAAAACAGTGCTAATAAATTACTATACACAATTGTACTTCTATACGAGCATCAACATAGCTGATGCACTATAATTTGGGATAATACAACTTGTACGAAGCACCTGTCACCAATAAGGAATACTATGCTGGCTACAACCCCAAACATCTTTATGGTTTTAATTTTTATTTGGGGGGGGGGATGGGGTGGGGAGATGTAAAGGGGACGGGAGGGTGCGGGGAGGGAGGATCACTGACCTGGCAGTCATGGTGTGAAAGTTTTGTTTTGAAACAACGATGGCTTTTGCTGCAAGGGTCCTGTGTTTTATCACAAACAGTGCTATTACAGTTCAAAAAACAGTCACGCCCAACATACAAACAAAAATATTAAGCCAATGCAATATTGCACGTTAAATTATCACTACACATTTAATGTTAATCTTAACATTTTTTAATCTTGATTTTTGTTGTACAATTGCAGTTTAGAGGTGGTTTAGTTGTTCCCGCTGTGGATGGTTTAAATACACAAAGATTTATCGATTTATGGAAAAACAATCGGAAGTTTACAGGAATTTTACGATACCCATAATTTATATACTGATACTCCAGTAACAACATAATTTATGATCTCTTTTACAGGGCCCATGAGTGGCTGCAGTGTGTCAACGGTTGATAGCTAAAGTATACGTCGACTAAATGTTATCGCCTATCGGTGTTTCAAAAACGCACTGGGCATTCTATTAGTGGTGCCCGTAAATATTAGTAGTAAAAACTCACCTTTGCGAGGTGTAGGCGGCCACTGGAAGTTCTCGTTGTAAGCAGGATGTGGTTGGTGAACAGGAACACCTGTCTGACAATCTCCTTCTTCTCCTTGAAGGAAGAGCTGAAGGAGCCAAGACGATTCCGGCTGGACTTGGTCTTCTCATTCAACACTTGTAATAAAGGCCCTAGAACCAAAACAAACGGTTATTATTTAGTAGGGTCCAAGGTATCTTGTAGCAAATCAACACTTGTAATAAACTAAAGTGTGCAACCATGAGAGTGAACAGCATCAGCCCTAAAATTATTGAAGTCATCAAAAGCCTGTATGACAAGGCTACCAGTGTAGTCCTCCATAACAGCGCCATCGGAGACTAATTCAGAACAACAATCGGTGTGCGTCAAGGAGGCCTACTCTCTCCAACACTCTTCAACATCTTCCTAGAGCGCATCATGTCAGATGCCCTTGCAGATCACGAAGGCACAGTCAGCATAGGGGGTAGAGCAATCTCCAACCTTCGTTTTGCGGATGACATTGATAGATTGGCTGGAGAGGAACAAGAACTTAAGCAGCTGGTACAGAGGCTTGACACCACCTCCATAGCCTATGCAATGGAAATAAGTGCAGATAAGACCAAAATGATGACCAACAACACCAATGGCATCAACATGGACATTAATGTCCAAGACCAATCCCTCAATACAGTGCATAGCTTCAAATATTTATGAGGTATTGTATCAGACAATGGGTCCCAACATGAAGTCCTCTCCAGGATCGCACAAACTGCTGCCCAGGCAAGGTTGAAGCCCATTTCGAAAGACATGACCATCAGTCTATATTCCAAGGTAAAGCTGTTGCGCTCCCTTGTCATCTCCATCTTCCTTTACCTTGGCGAAACATGGACCCTCACAGCAGATATTCAACGAAGAGTACAAAGCATGGAGATGAGGTGCTACAGAAGACTTCTGGGCATTTCCTACACCCAGCACATCACCAACGACGACGTCCGACAGACCATCACACAAGCCATTGGATAACACGATGACTTGCTCACACGTGGTGGAGAAACGGAAACTCCGATGGTATGGCTACGTCACCAGATCATCAGGCCTTGCAAAGACCATCTTGCAAGGCACAGTGCAAGGAGGTAGAAGAAGAGGAAAATCGAAAAAGAGGTGGGAGGACAACATTCGAGAATGGACTGGCTTGACATTGAGCGAAGCCATCAGGGTTGCTGAGGACAGAGAAAGATGGAGTATGCTGGTTAAACGATCATCAGTGGTGCCCCTACGACCTCAGAGTTACAGGATAGGATAAGATAGGATAGGAAAGACCCTAACAGAAGTAGGTAACGACCACGATGGCGACGCAGACGATGATAATAATAAGCCAAGCATGACAACTTAGTAAACAAAAGTAATCAGTGATTCAGATTATTTCACAATAAAAGTTCTTTATTTCCAGTATATTGTGATACCTTGTGACAAGTAACTTACTGCTTGGCTTGTTCAACTGCAGTGTTTGTGAGTGTGTTGAGAGGGGGCGATGGAGGAAGGGCGCGTTGTACTATTGGGTATAAGATTCTCAGCATTGCGAGTGGGGTGTGTTGGATGATGTTTATGAGGTGCATATATCTATATCTATATGTATATCTATATGTATGTATAGATAGATAGATAGATAGATAGATAGATAGATAGATAGATAGATAGATAGATAGATAGATAGATAGATAGATAGATAGATAGATAGATAGATAGATAGATAGATAGATAGATAGATAGATAGATAGATAGATAGATAGATAGATAGATAGATAGATAGATAGATAGATAGATAGATAGATAGATAGATATTGTATTCAAAGAGTAATGATTAACACGAAGGTTTTGTCAACTCAAAGATGATGATAACCTCGACACGAGCAAGGAAACATCCAGTTGATACGCAACTTATACAAGTCCAGAAATGACATTAACATTCGTGGCATTTACAATGCAAATTCCTCTTTTGTCAATGTGCGAATTGAATCAGTTTATTTATAGTCACGTACGTCAGCAGTTTGCTAAACAATTTTTAAAAAAAAATAGAGAACACAAAGCTATAAATAAGTCGAAATTTCTTTGTCTTCGTCCTGTACAGCGAGAGTAAAAGATGAGCGAAAGGGAGGGGAGGGGGGGTCAGTGGAAAGGTCACCTGCTAAATAGTCATCTACTGCTCAGTGCTCAGTCATCATTTGTAAAATGGCCATAAGAAGGAGTAGGGTGTGACGGATTAGGGTTATCGTTTAAAACAATCATAACCGTTACAAGATACGTAAGAATTCAATAAGTCACGCAGCTACAGAAGTCTTCTGGGCATTTCCTATACCCAGCACATCACCAACAACGAAGTCCGACAGACCATCACCCAAGCCATTGGACAACATAATTATGATGACATGCTCACAGTGCTGAAGAAACGGAAACTCCGAAGGTATGGCCACGTCACCAGAGGACCAGGTCCTGCAAAGACATCCTGCAAGGCACGGTGCATGGAGGCAGAAGAAGAGAGAGAGACAGAAAAAGAGGTTAGAGGACAACATTCGAGAATGGACTGGCTTGACACTGAGCGAAGCCATGAGGGTTGCTGAAGACAGAGATGGAGTATGCTGGGTAAACGATCATCTGTGGTGCCACAACCACCTTCGAGTTACGGGATAAGATAGTATAGGAAAGGAAGTCATGCAGTGAAAAGACGTTTTTAATGTTTAGCAAGTTAAGTAAAACCTCAAACAAATAGCACGACAGAGATGATAATGATAAAGATCCAGGAGCCGTTAGATTTATGATACAAGTAGTAAGTTGTTATTGTAGTTGTGATATTCATGATGATGATGATGATGATGATGATGATGATGATGATGATGATGATGATGATGATGATGATGATGAGACGACGACGACGAGAACACCGACAACGAAGAAGAAGAAGAAGAAGAGATCATGATGATGAAGATGACAATCATCATGATGATGAAGATGACAATCACAAATGAACGTACTACGACGACGATCATAATAAGGCTGATGACGGCGACAGCTGTGACGACAATACCTTAAAAGAAAGCCAGAACAATTAAGAATTAGTAATGAGGAACTCACAGATGACGACGATGGATGTGACGACAACACTTTTAAAGAAACACCGAACTTAAAATTAAGAAGCAGCCCATTTGTACAAATGAAAATATTAACTGCCCTCAACTACTCATTTTCCAGGTGACCAGTGATCAAGCGGCACCTAGCAAGCGCTGCATCATTCAGGCGTTAACAAAACTCGAAGGACGGCACGTTTCCCCCAAAATACAAATTGCTTCTCAGAACAAAAAACTGAGGCCCAACTGACAATTCATTCCAAAAGTGCGAGGAGGAGTCAAGGCATCATTTGTAGTAGTAGCTATTTTAAAGCAGTCAGATCGTGCTGCTCTTATTCGCCTCAGAATGTACAGCAAATCCCTTCAGAAGTAAACGCACTGACAAGATAATACGTTTGTAACTAAGGCACAACAGGTTTGTTTGCCTTCGCAGGCGACATGGCAATAGTCTAAGACCACGCAAGCCGTTTTCTTCGAAGGCGTAAGATATGTAGTCTTCCTTCCAAAACATCACATTGGAAACGGTATTTCTGACCCTGCAACGCTAAAAGAATAAGAATTACTCAGAATAACAATCGTTATAATACTAGGTATTTGTATCATAAACAGTTACTTATAAACTAACAACGACAGCAAGGACCAAAACTGTGATGATAACGTTGCGACGATGACGGCGACAAAAATGACGACGACGACGACGACGATGATGATGATGATGACGATGGTGACAAAAGCAATGATGATGATGACTTTGATGAAAATGAACACAAATAGCAATAAATAAAGGAAACTGAAACAAGAAAGTCTTCCAAGAAAGTGTTCCTATAGATTTAATAAATCACTGCCAAACGTTTTACGCGATGGCTATTCTTAAAATATTACATACTGACTATTCCCTCCCTCTCTTATCGGTCTGACTAACCTCAGTATCCCATCCTTATTGTCCGGAAACCATCCTATCTGCGAGTTTTAGGTCGCCAAGGCCACCTCGCCACGGATAATTAAACGCCTCAGACCAAAATAATCAGACCCCCAAAGACACTCAAAAGCACTGTAAAGTCCATAAATAGACAGGGAGTCCGTCCTTGTTCTTCCTATCACATACATCCACATCTACCAAATCACCCACCCACCAAATCACACACACACACACACGCACACACACACACACCTCCACACACACACCCACCACGCACACACACACACACCACGCACGAAAATTTGCCAGCTTGATTACACTATAAAACCATCTCTCTCTCTGTCTCTCTCTGTCTATGTCTCTCTCTGTCTCTCTCTCTCTCTCTGTCTCTCTCTCTCTCTCTCTCTGTCTCTCTCTGTCTCTCTCTCTGTCTCTCTCTCTGTCTCTCTCTCTCTCTCTCTCTCTCTCTCTCTCTCAGGCACACTCAAATTGCACCAATCTCCACCCGCATCAGACGACTCCTACTCCCCCAAATAATTACAAAAACAAACAACAAAAAGGGACAACAGATACAACCTTCAAGTTTGAAAAGCTTTTCCGCACACTACAGATCAGCCTTCCTGCCCCTGTCCTTTTATTAAACCTTTTGGCTCTGCATCTTACCTCAGTGACCGATGTGAGCGTGTTGAGCGAAGTGCAAAGGACGGCCAGACGGCCACGATGTCTTGATGTGCGTGGCCCACATTCTCTCAGCCCCCAGAGAGGTCGGCGTAAAGAGGTATACGTCCTACGCTCTCTGATTACCCACCTGACCTTGAAATCACTCTAGTCTCAAATCCCCAAATCCACAGCTGCTCTGTCGGTCTACGAAATCCGCTCACGTCCTGTCACATTCCTTCTTTCCATTTCCCCTGGTTTTGATTTGGGTTGGCATGCGCATTCCACACCGTACTACAGACTCCAAATCACGCTCCTTCCATTTTCGGTCTTTTAGTTTGGGCGGTTAACAGCTAGGTTTTACTCCACTAAGCTGCCACATAATATTCTAAAGTACAGTTTTCACAAGCAATGGTAAAGCTTAGCACATCGAGTTAAGCATGTACTGGCCCGGGGTTCACAGAAATGACGCATATAGTGATGACGGTGACAGCATGCAACCTTGCGACGGTGTTTGTGGACTGTCAGTCTGGCAGTGAGAATAAAATGACTACAACAACACGGATGCCATCTTGGTCTGTCTGCACGTACTACACAGTCTGTGCACCTCGACAGCGCTTGAGTGACACAGCACTGACGTGACAGACGCAGGCCAGCGTGGGTCAATGGTTCAATGCTTCAGCTACGCCAAGATCTTTAGCTCAGCTTTACACAGTCTGAGAGGGAGGCCTAGTAAAGAGACATGTATACACGACGAACCGAGGGAGGGAACGAGGATGAAGGTGTGTGCGCGGGTGTGTGTATGAGAGAGAGAGAGAGAGAGAGAGAGAGAGAGAGAGAGAGAGAGAGAGAAAGAGAGAGAGAGAGAGAGAGAGAGAGAGAGAGAGAAGGCGAATGGTATGAGACACAGCACACGGACGGCCGTCTACCGTAGTTGTAATAGCCAACGCGGACGGAGGTGACGAAGTTGGTGGCGGTGGAGGTGGCGAAGGCTGATAGAAGGAGGCGGTGGCTGTGGCGGGGCAGAGGAAAAAAAAAGAGGATGAGGGTGAATGGGAAGGGGAAGAGAGATCGATAACACAGTGCACGTCGCCACTAGGATACAACACAGCCTACACATGGCACTGTAGTGCCGGCGCTGGTCACCACCACACTATAAAGCAGCTCACTCACCAGTGGCTCAACCCTCTCCCTCCGTTCATCCCCTTCCTCTCTTTAGTGCTCTGTGCCAACTATACAACTCCTTGGCTTACTCCATCGTATCGTAGCGCTCTACCATACAGTGGAACTCTTTAAGGCCGTCACAAGCCTTCAGGCAATGCTTTTCTCCTCCTCCTTCAAGATCCTCGCCTCACTTCTCCTCGCTACACCATCGTCATTTCTATAACGTCCACAACTCACGGCATCATTCCCTTGCTTCCGAATCCTCCAATCGCAGAGTGCAAGCACACACGACAGCTCATAGCTAAACATAGCTTCGCTCCCTCTTCTTCTCCCCAAAAGAGAGAGGGTGGGTTGGGGGTGAGTGAGGCGAAGCGGGAGAGGGTTCTTCTCGGCGATGCCGTGGTGTGGCTAGATCCGTTAACTTGGTTTCGTCCGGCTTACGTCATCGGCGCGCACGACTCGTGACCTCTTCCTGGCCGCACTCTCCCCCATCCCCTTTCTCATTTCCCTACCCCCTTCTACTCCCATCACCCAATTCCCGAAACGTCTCCTCTGGCTAGATGAAGCTGCCACTGGTCCTTTCTCCTCAACCACCTCCGTAGCGAGCCTCGAGAGAGGCTCAGCACTGCTTTCCCGCCTAAAACGCGGAGCAGAGTACACGCGCACTGGGCAAAACATAAACAGTGGTCTGGAGAGGACGGGTGTAATTATGAGCAATCATCTAATACATAGTGCACGGTGAGCTGATGATTATTATTCCAGAGGAGACCGAATAGTTGCGGCATTAATTTATATAGGAAGCTGGTAAATGGAGGCTGGACACTATACGCAGGCTACTTGGCCATCAACATTGCTTTTTCCCACGACCTGAATAATCAAACACTACGACGAATACACAGAAAGAAAGATTCGTTTAAAGTTAATAACTGTAGGTAGAACGACAAAACAAGTATGGCGTTTTAAATCTTAAACTTAATTGCAACAGGGTTCCAGTCATGCACTTTATGTCGTATTATGATCCTATCCTATCCTGTCCCGTAACCCGGAGGTCGTAGGGGCACCACAGCTGATCGTTTAACCAGCATACTCCATCTTTCTCTGTCCTCAGCAACCCTGATGGCTTCGCTCAGTGTCAAACCAGTCCATTCTCGAATGTTGTCATCCCACCTCTTTTTCGGTCTCCCTCTTCTTCTACCTCCTTGCACTGTGCCTTGCAGAATAGTCTTTGCAAGGCCTGATGATCTGGTGACGTGGCCATACCATCGGAGTTTCCGTTTCTTCACCAGTGTGAGCAGGTCATCGTGTTATCCAATGGCTTGTGTGATGGTCTGTCGGATTTCGTCGTTGGTGATGTGTTGGGTATAGGAAATGCCCAGAAGTCTTCTGTAGTACCTCATCTCCATGCTTTGTATTCTTCGTTGGAGATCTGCTGTGAGGGTCCATGCTTCGCAAGCATATAGGAAGATGGAGATGACAAGGGAGCGCAGCAGTCTTACTTTGGAATGTAGACTGATGGTTCTGTCTTTCCAAATGGGCTTCAACCTTGTCAGGGCAGCAGTTGTTTGTGCGATCCTGGAGAGGACTTCCTGTCGGGACCCATTTTCTGATACAATGGCTCCTAAATATTTGAAGCTATGCACTGTGTTGAGGGATCGGCCTTGGACTTTGATGTCCGTGTTGATGCCATTGGTGTTGTGGGTCATCATTTTGGTCTTCTCGGCACTTATTTCCATTCCATAAGCTCTGGAGGTGGTGTCAAGCCTCTGTACCAGCTGTTCAAGTTCTTGTTCCTCTCCAGCCAATCCATCAATGTCATCCGCAAAACGAAGATTGGAGATTGCTCTACCCCCTATGCTGACTGTGCCTTCATGATATGCAAGAGCATCTGACATGATGCGCTCTAGGAAGATGTTGAAGAATGTTGGAGAGAGTAGGCATCCTTGACGCACACCGATTGTTGTTCTGAACCAGTTCCCGATGGCGCTGTTGTGGAGGACTGCACTGGTAGCCTTATACAGGCTTTTGATGACTTTTGATTACTTGATCAGCATCTATGAAATATACATGCCCATTAATAATTTAACGATAGAATAAATAGGTCTATACTTAAAACGGTGGCATTTCCAACAAGTAGTAAACATAAATCTCATTATTTCACGAATCCCAATCAGAAACTTACGTCTCATTTCGGGCATTAAACTATTAACTATATCCTCCTTCACGTCCAGTTGGAACATAGCACAGTAAAGAAAGATAATTAATAACGAGGTTTTTACTTAACAGAGAAATTGCAACAAATTGCAGTAAAAAAGAATAATTATTTCATGTTTCCAGTACAATATCTGTAAGTAGTTATGTGGCACGCGCACCCATGCCCACACGCACGCGCGCGCACGGACTCACACACACACACGCACACACACACATTTCGTACTGGATCACCCTGGCGACTATAAATTCTCGTTAAAAGAGCAAACCAGTAAATGAAACTTTTTATATCTCCCAACACCCGACACCGAAATAAAGCACAATTACTTCACTTTATAATATTAATAGCTATGTAGCTGGAGAAAAAATACATGTGGCCTCTTGCTATATTTATTTTCAACGACAAAATATAGAGTGAGAGAGAGAGAGAGAGGGAGAGAGGGAGAGAGAGAGAGAGAGAGAGAGAGAGAGAGAGAGAGAGAGAGAGAAAGATTTTTCTTATATAGCGCACTTACAAGCTCAGAGAGCTTCTCAAGGCGCTGGCCCCTAATATCCAGCAACCACAAAATAGTTTGCTGAAGTCAGGATTCGAACCCACGTCGCCCAAGACGCACTCACACAAGTCGTGCGCTCTGACCACTGAACTATCCCTGCCGGAGAGAGAGAGAGAGAGAGAGAGAGAGAGAGAGAGAGAGAGAGAGAGAGAGAGAGAGAGAGAGAGAGAGAGAGAGAGAAAAGAAGACCTGAAATGCAGAAGAAAGCGTGCAAAGTCAACAAAAGTAGTTTACTCCAATTTTCAAGCATTTAACTGTATCTAAACAATTGTCAGAATCGAAAGAGTAACACTAATATTCAACTCAAACAATGTAGTGAACATAAATACTCAGAAGACAACATTACTGATATCAACTTGACAACAAGAAGACGTTCAACGCACCGAGCATGCTGTGATAGCACGGCGTTATTGATCACCCCAATGGCTGAATCAAGAGGCTTATTTGGACGTCTGTTATATGCAGTAAACTAACTTTGCCGCTCGTTAGTTCCCGAGTTTTTAATTGTTTTTCTATCTGCGTAGGATGAAAGGCCGGTGTTATGTGCGTATGAACATTCGCGACATTAGTGATATGTGTTTGGGGGGTGTGCGTTACTTAGTGTGCTAGCAGTTTTTGAGTTATGTTCTGGCTGTGGGGTATGTGAAGTGGTGGTTAATCTGAGGAATAAAATTGATTCAACATTCCCTTCAGTAAAACTGCCAAATGAGATTTGTGCCTGTAATGTTGTAAGTGCAATCATCGCAGGTTCAAGGTGTGATACGAAAATAGGAGTAGGTCGTTCGAGATCGCTCAGTGTTTTGGGGCGTTTGACGGTGGGCATCAAGCCCGCAAATTGACGCCTGGGGCGGCTTCAGTTAAATCGTGTTTTAGGCCAGTGAAAGCTCTAAAAAAACAAAAAAAAAAACAACGAACAGTTAATTTCATTTCTGAAACCAGCGTAGAAACGTAACAGGTATTCCTTCTAATATGGCTGATTCCTACTATATACTAGCGAGCCGTGTTTACAGCGTGGGCGTTCGTTCTCGGTACGTCTTTCTAGGACTGTGGCAGCAGGGGAAAGATGCGATTAGGCTACAGACATTGGCGATGCCGTTCTTGCTGTCTTAGCTGATGTTGCTAAAGCTGTCGTATTGTCAAAGCAGTGCCAAGTGAGTGAGACAATGAACACTGAAGCTTACTGTCCACACCCACCATTAGCGATACGGCAGACGGCTGCCAACAGTGAAATACATTGATTTGATATAGCACGTTTATGCATTCAGATGGCTGCTCAAGGCGCTGGCCCAAAAAACGTGATCAAGCTCAAGCAGCGCCAGGCATCAACTTAGCTGCATGCCAACTTGACTGACACAGTGTAGGACATATTGCTTTCTTCGAGCTGTAGTGAATCCATTCACTCCGTTGTCATACAGTCTGTTTGCTTGCTCTTCGTGAGCTGGAAGTAAAAGAAAGGCAATTCAATGGCCTAATGTAACTTGTATCAGAAGAGAGGCAATGCATTTATTTAGCCTTATGTTCGTATCGCACCCTTGAACCTACGACGACTGCATTTAAAGGGTTTGCGTCCCAGAAGCTGTCACAAATCCCTGTCCCCTATCTACTTTCCGTAAATAATAATAATAATAATAATAATAATAATAATAATAATAATAATAATAATAATAATAATAATAATAATAATAATAATAATAATACAGGATGCTATGTACGCGCCTTTCCCCAAGTCTCAAAGCGCGGCGATCTATACCAAAATACACGCTCACCTGTCTCATTTACCCTCACACACACCAAATACACATACATCACTCAAACAGGTGGTGTAAAGGCAGGGAGATCGCTATTAGAAGACGGAAGAAAATCGAATTTTTATTTTTGAAATTTTTATATTGGCTGCATCCTGTACCATTATTGAAGGGAGGGAGGAAACCGGAGTGCCCGGAGAAAACCCTCGGTGACCTCAATAGTCTCGTACCTAAGTCACAGCGAAACTATTTCTTCATGCGTTTTACACCTTAAAGGTCAACATCATTGAAACATAAAACTGAGCACAAAATATCTACATAATAAAAGAAGTCACATGCCAAACAACTTTTTTCCGAAAAATACTGCCTTTTTTTTAATATTTAATAAAATCTACTTCGAATAAACTTTTGCACCTTCGAAAAGTCCGCTCACGTGACCACATGGCTCGTGACGTCAACTGCAGTAGACAATATAGAGTCCGATAGTGCCCCTTCTCTACCAAAACGCAGGAAAACGAAGAGCAGTGGCCTATATTGTGCCGTTGGAGGTTGTACAAACAAACAAGCGGATGGGTTAACATTGCATAGGTTTCCAAAAAACGAAGAAGTGCGAAATAAGTGGGTGAGATTCGTGCAGGAAAAGCGTGTAAACTTCGGTCCGAAGTACGGGACACCAACTTCGTCGTCAGCAATTTGCGCAAAACACTTCGCTGAAGACTGCTACCCCCCAAGTGCCACTTTAATGCGGAGCTTTGGGATGAAAACAATACAGACATTAAAGCCTGGCTCTGTTCCAACGATCCAAAGTCCGTATGCCATTGCAACAAGCGCCTCAACAACAGTAACAGTGATTCAAGTTACTAGTAGTAGGCCTATTAGTACTGCTTCAACTACAGTCACAGTGGCTACTACACATCCATCGTCTGCTATCAGTTTGCCAGGCGTCAGGAAAGTCAGAGCACAGGCTGTGAAGTCCGTAGGCCTTGCCTCAATTACATACTATAGTATGTAATTGAGGCAAGTATAGTATGTAATTGAGGCAAGGCCTACGGACTTCACAGCCTGTGGTCAGAGGAGCTTTTCAGAAAAGGGAACGCAAGAGGGTATGTATTCACTGGTCTAGCTCGTATAATTATTTGTTTATTATTACAATTAGTACTCGGGGGTCGAATTCGTTTCTAACAGAAGAGAGCACTGCTGTAACACGACAGATCGAGTGAAGAAACACTGCTTGTCTCGCTTGTAACTTCTTCGCAGTCGGCCATTGTATGCAGCTGCTGACGTCACTGCGAGGGGAGATCAGCGATAGCTGCGTTTTAGATTATTACTTCCCTTACCCTTAATTACAGGTAGGAAATCCCACTTTTAGTGATCGATATTTATTAAACGGTAGAGCTTTGCTTACCGAATTTTTTGCATCTGGTATTATTTAGTAAAGTTCTTTCAGCAGAAACTTTTTGACCGAGCACTGTGGTTGACCTTTAATTTAATTATTTCGCCTCCTATCTGTAATCATTCTTGCAAACATTTATTTTCTTCAAGTTTAAGTAAAACAAAATTGTGGTTGATATTAGTATTTATAAAAACAAACTATTGCTGCTACGTTCATAATATCATACAAAGGTGCCATAATATCGACGGGAGAAAAGCATAGCTTATGCGTATAGGAAACTCTCAAACAGAAACACTCAAATCGACAAAAGCGTAACCGTTGCCTTCCCGTATTGGCACAATTAATGTCCCCCAATCAATATCTTTTACTCCGCATCAAACAAGATGCTAACTATAGGAATTCGGCATGCAAGAAACTAGGAGCTTCGACAACAAATAAGAAACTATATATTTTCACCACACAAGATATCATGACCCTTACATTAAACAAAACACGCACACACACAAATTGAATACAATGCACTGAAAACAAACGACTATATAGGCTACCTCGCGTAGCTCAATACGTCTTCTCTACAGGACAGCAGAGGCAGAGAGCTCACACCTCGCCAACAATGCTTCATCCGTTTTCCTAACCTGGACATTCTGATGTTTTGATACCTCTTGCCAAAGCCTTTGACAACTCTTCAAAGTTAGTGTGGATAGGCCAAAAGGATCCCGTCGCTATACTCGCACTGAAAACTCAAACAAATCAAGCGAGCTTATAATACATTTATCCGAGGTTTCCTTCTGGTCCTGGACATTTGGACCTTTCAGCTTACAGTATATAGAACTGTCATTCGCATTAACGCCTTATGCAGGTCTTCAAGGCAGGGAGCCCGTGCGTTATATAAAAGTGGACACCACCAGATATAATCGTCCCCTTCATCATCAGGACAACTTAGGTTAATCTGAAAATAAAATTGATACAACAACATTCCCTTCAGTTTCAAGCGCCTTCGGCTTGTAATTACTGCAAGGTTAATTGATATGCAACACATTAAAACATATAAAGGTATTACCGAAATTCACAACCAGATATAATCGTCCCCTTCATCATCAGGACAACTTAGGTTAATCTGAAAATAAAATTGATACAACAACATTCCCTTCACTTTCAAGCGCCTTCGGCTTGTAATTACTGCAAGGTTAATTGATATGCAACACATTAAAACATATAAAGGTATTACCGAAATTCTCCACAACTGCAACATGAATGCAGTCGACGTACTCCGCTCTAAGTCTCGATGCACGATACGTATTATAGGACCGCGCTTAGGTACGGAGTAAATTGACTGAATCACTATGAAACCATACAAATGAAGTTAGAAATAATTACAATTTGCTTTTTATACTATCCTATCCTTCCCTTGCTCCAAGCGCCGGCAAAATTAGCCACTGAAATGTAAGGTGGCACACAAACTGGACATTATATTGACTGAAACGCTCCAGCTGCTGCATGATTTAACTCGACTACTCGCCCCTCATTCCCCTCTCCCACAACCTTCTTCTCTTTTCCCCTTCCTTCCCAATCTTTTTCTAACTTGGTGCATGATATTACAGTGAGTCTGAACCCTTACTCAGAATGCAAAATAGGTTACAAACGTTTTTTTTTAAAAATAATGTATTTAATGTAAAGTCTATTTACATATGTGATGTTAGACCACGAATGAAATCATACAAAGATTAGTTTAAAATTTAAAATAAATTAAATAAAGTGAGCAAAAATTAATATAACAATATAATAACCGACAAAAATCCATACTATAGTTATTGCTTATTTGTGATATATGAGGAAGGAAACAAGATGGACACATGCATGTTTGTTCCAATCATTGCAGAAAATGTATTTGAAATTATTATAATTATTGAAAAATAATTACATACTAACAAAATATATAATATATTTAATTATAAATAAAACTATTTCAATTTCCCTTTTATAGCGTAAGTTATTCTCCTGAAACCTTTGTTAAAACCTAAATTTGGGCTCTACGGATAGCTTAAAATAATCAGTATATTTTATTTGTTTAATGTCTATGTTGAATGGAGCACGCTTGGATGATTACCATCTTGAAGATGGTATCGTCATTATAAGGTATGTCTTTTTTTAAAATAAAAAACTTGACATCGCTAAATTTGTCACTTTTCTTTAAAAAAAAAAAAAGAATTCGATGTGATACTTTGCATACAATGCTATTTAAGTATTCCGTTAGATTGAATTAGATGTTTTATTTTAAATATAAAATCATTTCTGTCATGATTTTAATTAGAATTTAAAGCATATAATACCGATTTTGAATCAACACATAGGAGAATCCCATACAAATCAAGTGATGTATTAATTAATGTATGTGAAGAAACATTAATATAGCCACCAACTCTGCAGTGAAGACTCATGCAATGGTTAGTTAGTTAGTTAGTTAGTCAATGTTAAAAGGGTCCAGCGGACTGCAAAGAGCCGAATCAGGACCACAATGTTGTTGAAAAAAACCTCATCCCCCGATCCGTATAAATGATCTGCTGAAACAACACTAATGGTAACACTGAAGTAACTCCACCAGCCGGTCACTTTACAATAAAGGCATCCCATGCAGGGGACGCTGCGGCTGTACTCTAATTTATCGAACCCCCGTTTACAAAAACAAAATAGAATATAAACATCACTATAAAATATTAACAAAACACAAACATATCAAATGCCTAAATTGCTAAATAATAACACCATAGAAAGCCCTAGCGACCATTTGGCAGGAAGCGTCCAATATCCCCAAGCTGATCCAATAGACCCTCATACACAGACGAGGAGTTTTGGGAGAGTTCTGAAGAAAAAAGGTAGGAGACTGGTCTAGCGAGAAAGATAAAAGATAGTAGACTGATAGAACAGATTAGGAGCGAGAACGAACAAATGAAAATAACAGAAACGTTGGCAATTTAAAGCACGAAATTTTTCGAAAGTGGGGATACTATTTATACAGAAAACCGCGGCACCCAAACTGGAGGTGGGTGGCTGGGGGGGAGGGGTGTAAAAGTGTTATAATTTTAAGATCTGGGAATACAAGTCCTACGCCTGAATCTCCTGAAGAAATTACATACCCATCAGAATAAACTTTTAATGTTTTTTTAAGTCAAGAGTCAATTCAAGACACTTTATTACCCAATTAATTCAAAAATACATAGGATTTTGATTTGGTGATGCGGTATAAAATTTCAGTCGCTCTACAACCACAAATGCTTCAACTGGATATTAAAACATTGAATGAGCTAAGAGAAGAAAGTTGTTTCAAGAAGTAAAGCACGCACGCACGTCCACATACACACACACCCACAACTGGTACACAATTACGAGTATTATATATATCTATATCTATCTATCTATCTATCTATCTATCTATCTATCTATCTATCTATCTATCTATCTATCTATCTATCTATCTATCTATCTATCTATCTATCTATCTATCTATCTATCTATCTATCTATCTATCTATCTATCTATAGATATAAGGAATGTTTTAATATATTTATATATGTGGCCTGATAATCCTATGTTTTTAAGTTTATACAATAATCGCGCCAATAAAGGGAAATAATTTGGTGAGTTCATTCGTTTCAATCATGATAAAGGGAGGTAATTTATTAAATGAGCGTGATAGTGGATAGAACGGAGAAAAGTATTAACATGCACTGGGATGCAGAAGAGTGTGTGGGTACCTTTCCTATGTTGGTTGATTAATAATGCAAGAATCTACTCTTGTGTATGTCTTAGTGTACTGGTATTGGCACCCCTTGGGGTCATGAGCAATCTTGCCACTGTAGATTGTTCTAACCTATAAAGGGAAAAGTGAAAGCCCCAGTTGAAAACCTGTCTTGACTTTGTAGGCATGACCAATTCACTGCGGCAACAGTACCCCCGTTGGGGTGCCGGGGGGTTTCAGTATAAATAGTATCCCCACTTTCTGGAAATTTAGTGCTTTAAATTCCCACTGTCGCTGTCTTCCTCATTTACTCTTTCCCATTCCTGCTCTGTCCTATCACTCTGCTATACTATCTTCTTCTTCGCTAGATCAATGACCTACCTTTTTTCTTGAAAACTCTTCCTGGACAAGACTCCTTGTTTGTGTATGAGGTCTGTTGGATCAGCTTGGGAGTGTTGTACGCTTTCTGCCGGGTGGTCACTAGGGCTTCCTATGATGTTATTATTTAGCAATATAGGCATCTTATATGCATATGTTTTGTTGATAATTTATAATGAATGATGTTTGTATTCTAATTTGTTTTTGTAACCGGGGGTTCGAGTAGTTGGGGTAAAGCCTCAGCCGTCCCCTGCGTGGGATGTCTTTATTGTAAAGTGACTGGCCGGTGGAGGGCATTCAATTTTCCCACTAGGGTTGTTTCAGCAGATCTTTTATGCGGATCGGGGGTTGTCCGGTCCTGATTTCGCTCGGAAGAGTCCGCTGGACCTAAAGCAACAATCAATCAATAAAAAAAAAACTGGTATTGGCATCTCCACCTTGGAGTGTGACGTGGCTGGCTTTAACCGGAATCACCGGGAGCTCATGTGAACAACAGGGCGTTTAAATTGACTTGAGCGTCTATGGGGAACCACGCTAGCTGGTCGTTGACTGCCATCAAGCGAACTGAACAAGTCTGTACAGGAAAAGTTGTTTATTATTCCCTCATAACGTTGCTCAAGAAAATGAACTTCAAGGAATGCCAGTTGCCGGTTGTGTAAAGTCACATGTATAGATAGATAGGTAAGATAAAATAAGACAACTTTATTATATTTTTCAAGAAAATATATCTACTTAGTTGGAGTGGCATTTTCTGTAGTAAAGTAGTTTGTTTACTAGTTTTCTTTTTCATTTATAGTTAAGTGTGATTGTGGGTACGGGTGGGTTCATGGGTTATATAAATATATAGATTAGTTTGTTTTTGGTTGGTTGGTTGGTTGGTTTATTAATGTCTTGTTCACCAAAGATGATAAGATAAAAAAAGAGGGGGTGGGGGTGGGGGGGAAGACAGTTAAACAAATCTAGCTACTGGTGTATCAATTAAGATTTTTGCCACGACGGTGCATTAATCTAAATCAAAGTCTGCTAGACTTGTTTTCCTGTCTAAGACTGGAATAAACAAGGGGGTAATAACATTGCAATCAAAAAGAATATGTTTAAGTGAGAAGGGCTGGTTACACACACATTCAATATTTCTACAATATTTGGTCCGCACAGCATACTGCGGTATTGAACATTGCCTTAGTATTAAAGGATTGTATCATATTCCTTTCAATTTGGTTTTGCAATTCCTTGGATGATGGAAATATATCAAGGAATTTTGCATTAACATTTAAGGCTCCTTGCTTAGCTTTTCTGTCAAATATGTCATGATACACCAATCCACAGTGTGAAGGTACCCAGCAAAAGCTTATTTCTGTACCATTGACTCTGAGGCTATGTATAGCATGCTTGATCTCAATGATTAACTCTTTCCGTTCCTTGTGAACTTGAGATTGCAATGCCTGAAGTACAGACATAGAATCTACACAAAATACAAGCCTTAAAAAAATATTTGTAAACTAATAATTTTACTAAGAGCCTTTAAAATAGCAACTAATTCTGCAGTAAAAATTGATCTTCCATTTTGTTTGTTTTTGTGTGAATAAAATGTTGTAATTGTTCTCTCTTGTGTTTTATGTGTTAGATATTTGGCGTGGTGGTTTCTCGTGGGATTAGCACTCAGTGGTGTACCCATTGTTTAGGCGGTGGATCTGACACATTTAAAAGAACGAGATTAGAATGTATAATATTGTCGGTAAACTTTATATTAGTATTGTGATCACAGTCCGAGTCCCACACTGGAGAATGAGAGTTGGAAATCTCCTGTAATTATCCATCGTTCATTGTTATTAATATTTGTGAACCAGTCAGAGTGGGTTTCCTTTGGTCCTCTCGGGATGTATGCACACACAATGTTAAGGCCAAACAAATTGTCTGTTTACGGTTTTCCGACCGACCCTAATTTTTTTTGGTCCGACCCTAAACTTTGGAGGGTGGGGGGGGGGGGGGAAGATCGTCTGGGAAAAAAAAGAAAAAGGCCCGCAAAAATCGCACCCAAGGTGAAAAAAGTTCACCAAAAAAAGCCCACCGACCGACCCTATTTTTTCATTTTGCAGTTGATTTTGGCATGAATAATGCATCGTTCTATAACCTCATTTTTGTCCACAGTGTTGGTCCAGGTGCTTACGTCTTTCAGTGTGATACCCGGAACAGGTATAATTTTTGAGTTTTCTTGTCTTAATCTGTTATTTTCTCTTATTTCAGTCCCCTGATTGTAGAGTAATCTATGAACAGATTTTGCGAGTCATTCACAACCTTGCAGATTTGTAGTATGTCGGATAGTGTGTTGATTTTTTTTTTCCACTGCAGCTGGAATGGACATGTTTTCGATTTTACAAATGAACTTTAATATTTCATCATTTTTTGTTCATTTCAGAGATTCTAGGAAGCTCAAAGACTGCTCGTATTTGATAGCTGGTTTCATCTTTCAAGATTGGATTGTTTTGTATCTGTTCGCCCATGCATGTTATTCTGTAAATGTTCTTCAAATTTTGTTTGAGATCTTCTTGACTGTTACTGTTGATAATCGGAATAACGGTGGTTCGAACAAAATTCTCAAACGATGGTGATTGGAATGGAACTTTCGATGCAATGTGTGCATACGTTTCCTTGCAGGTTTCATGTTGTGTTGGTAACTTTGTTGATGACGTCTTGAAGGCTCATGTAGTGTTCTTTTAATCTTTCTTTTTGAGCACTTTTCAATAGCATTTTGCAAACACAACCGTGATAAGCAGCAGAGTGTGTACCACCGCAGTTAACACAATGCGGGGCTCAGGTTAACAGGATTTTCTATTATGATTTCCATCACATCTGCAGCATCTCGGTTTCGCAAAGCAGTCTTTCCGAGAGTGATTAAATCGTTGACATCTGGTGCATCTGATGACAGGAGGCCAATAAAGAAAAACCCCGTGCTCTTTGTTTCTTATTCTCACAATCGAAGGCAATGTGTCAATGACAAAAACAATTCTGGTAAACAGTTGTTTTGATTTTTTGGTTTTGAACAAAGTTAACTAATGTTTTTCTATTGCTTTTTTATATTTCAGATTTAATTTCCTTTTCTGGTGTTGTAGCAATGTAATCTTTATTCGTTTTTTTCTTATATTATGTTTCGAGTCAATGTTTTCACTTCCATAGATAGTGCCTGCATGTTTTGGAATATGTGATGTTATCTTTATTATTGAAATTTTTTTTTCGAGCGCTTGCATTACACCACAATCAGTGACCTTTACCTTCTTTGCATAATTAATGTTCCTAAAAGCACGTGACAATCATTTGCACACACGACGCCTTTCCTCTTTTCAGTGATGTCAATAATAGACCATTATTCGTGTTCATATTGCAGGGACAATAACAGAAAATAATTCAATCGAAGACAAAAGATATGTGTTACAATAACAAAAAGGTAAGTAATTGTAGAATGTTTAAAATGTTTAAGGAAAATTTAAAAGAAAATCATCCGGTCGAAAACTACACATGCAAAACTTGTTCTTGCACATTCAAATGTTCCAGAACACCAACTGGTCTTGAAGTTGATCGGCAACCCCAACAGCTTGCATCACTGAAGGAATTCGATCCCCTTCCGAATCGGGTGCTTTTTGTTGAGTCACACGCTTCGTTTAAATGAATTTCCACTACCCCTAAGTCTGATTCCTTCTACATCAAAACAGAAAATCGCACCTATTGCAGGAGCCGAGGTTATAATGATGAATCCATTTTCAAGACCGGAAGTGACCACCGTTACAAAAGTGTATCGCGCCGTGAAATTACTATCTGCTTAATTACTCATCTTACTCATATAAATTTGAATCTAAACGTCGCATGTTGTGTTCTAAAAAGACCAACTGCTATACTTTATTAATTTTTATTATCAGTACAAGAATTATCCCCCTTGTTATATGCCATCGTGGATATTTCAGTCGCGCACACGCGCTGTCAGTTAGGGTACACAGCCATATATAGCATACAATCTCAAACATTCAATGTCATACATACGTTTAGCACCAAAAGGCGAGATAAACACATTTAGTAGTAGGTCATGCGACATGGAGCCTAATTTACGACTAACAAGTCCACCGTGACGCGAAATACACTCGGGTGTTTCCGGGCTGATTTCTGTCTAACTTTGTAACTACCACAGACAAGCTACAAACCTTTTTATATGCTTATCGGAAATCCTTTACTGCAACGATAAAAAGGTGGATTACTAAACTCCGGGACTCCTATAATGATGCCATGTAGTGTAAACAGCTTGAAAAAAAAAATTTGCTTCAGATTCACTGTAATATAGAACCATGCTTCAGCCAGTATAATTTGCGCGCCAGAAAGAGTGCACTGATGTTGCTATTGATCTGTCAGCAATGGGTTGTTAACCGCTCACTGTGTCGTGACCTTGTTGAAGTTGTTCTCCTGTCTCTGCCTATAATACTACGACAACCAGATTTCTCTCATGCTATCGCAAGCTCAAAATATCCTTCAGTGTTCTAGCCTTGGAATGGGCAATATACCTACTTCATGTTGCTATTTGAACATGTCGTCAGTCTAAAGACCTCTTGCCGTCTAGTAGAAACATAATCACCACAGTGTTTATAAAACTAAAATTAGGAGCCAAAAGATGATGATGATGATGATGATGATGATGATGATGATGATGATGATGATGATGATGATGATGATGATGATGATGTTGTTGTTGTTGACTTGAATAGCGCGCTTCGCCATGATGCCATGCTCAAAGCGCATGTCGAAAGACAATTATTGGTGATAATATATCAATTCTTACGACAGTAAAGTTGGAAATTATGCAAGCTTTGCCCCAAAAGAAACAGGACTATGCGAAATGACAGACGACCCAACACAGTTTAGTTAATTATTATACCCGGCCACCTTTTACAAGTTTTGTTTTATAAAAGAGCTGTTGTTGTTGTTGCTGATAATGATAATAATAATAAATAATTATGGTATCAAGATACCGCTAATACAGACGTCTACATTTCAAGTGATGATGATGGTGATGGTCGTGGTGGTGGTGGTGATGATGATAACGATGATGGTGATGATGCACCTGATAATGATGATGATGATGATGATGATGATGATGATGATGATGATGATGATGATGATGATGATGATGATGATGATGATGATGCATCGCGCAAAATCAAATGTCTTTGCACAAAGGCGCGTAGTCGTTCATCTCTGGGGTACGGGAGGGGTATTTTTGTAGTTTAGGTCAATTTTCATGGCCAATGAAATAATTGAAAGCATTGTGTATAAGCAAGCACGTAAACATGCGTTGGCGCAATCAGTTAAAAAAGCCCACATTCTATCAGCAAGTTTTTATAGGAAACGGTTAACGCTCAATCCCGAGGGGGAAGGTTCGGGGACGATAATACATTTAGCTTAGGTACGAGATGTATCAGGGTCACTGAGTGCGAAGGTTTTCTTTGGGTACTCCGGTTTCCTCCCACTCTTTAGTACTCATTTCTTGGATGCAATCAATGTACAATGTCAAAAGCAAATCCTGAGCTAATTTCTTTTGCCTCTTCTAATAATTGCCTTTGTTACACGCTTTATCATTAATAGTCGATTGAGACCCGATGCTTGAACATATCTTGATATGTGTAAAGGTGCGGTCTGATGTGAAGTGAAACAGAAGCAAAGCGGTAAACAAAGCAAAGCATCTGCTGCTAGAAGCAAGTGCGTTTATATTGTTTTACTTTGTGACGCGGTCACATGATGAGAAGTTTTGCATAAGCAGTCTGCGTAGAAGCAATGGGCAATAAGTTGTAAATCAGTTACCTCCCTTTCCGTCGGATTGACCCTCACAGAAGAAGTCCACGAGGCCTTTTTCAGGGTTTGGTTTCTGTAATTTTGACTTCTAACATTCCATAATGCCTCGTGGCTTTGAATTAGATCGAGGAGAATAAACTTATAGTCTTGTTTCAGATTTGCTAATGGGCCCAGTAGCTTTTGATGCCGTCATGATCGCTGAAATTATAACAACCTCGTTTTCGTACGTCGGCTCTTCTGATTGGCTGGCAATCAAATGCTTCAGCGAAGCAACCCAAAATTTTAGAGCACGCTCTAAACTGAAAGCATCGGCTTTGCTTCACTTCGGCGCTTAGCTGCAGTTATGCTTTAGGTCTAGTCACACGATAAACATAGTAAAAACTACGATGTTTCGTGTTTTACTGGCTGTTTTGCTTTTGTTTCACTTCCCGTCAGACCGCACCTTAACTCGAATTCGTTTATCAATGCAGCCTGTTTACTCAGCAACAAGGCAGGAGTCGTTGTATAAAGTTTTACAACTTTATTCAGCAACACCAACAACTGCTTACAAGATCACTTTCCGAAAATCACTAAAAAAAATCACTTTTTAACAAGCAGAACGTGCATTACTAACATAATCTCTCGGCAATTCCACAGAAACTTCGAACATTTAAGAATGACGCAAAAATACCGATTCAAAATACTAACTCGTCACCGGAACTATGCACTGTCTTATGTCATAGGACATTCTGCAGGTTGCACGCCATCGCCAGATAGATCTGGTACATTTGATCGACAATAAACAAGCGATTCCAGAAAATTCTCAACTATATTACAACAAAATCGATCTACGAAAATTATCAGCATTAATATACAAAGCTTTTTCTAGCAACAACGCTGAACGAAATCAAAGGTAAATACACGCTATTATTGCATGCTTTGCAACAGAAAACGTTCGGAACTATCGTGCGCGTCTCAATCGTAACAGCCTACCCTGCCTTTAATTCACAATGTTTGTTGTGTATACTACGTAGGGGTGTAAAGTGTGAGAATACGTGTTGATAACAGATCGCAGCCCTTTGATTTTGATTTTGGAGAAAAACCAGTACATTGCTGTCGTTACTACTACTACTACTACTACTACTACTACTACTACTACTACTACTACTACTACTACTACTACTACTACTACTGTTATTGACCATGACCTCTTGATTGGAGATTCAACATCAGCTGGAAGAAAAGAAGATTATTAGACTATGACATTGTGCTAAAGGCATGGCCAATGTTCTCCGTAGATGCACGTATTAAAAGAATTAGTTTTAAAAAAATCGACACGTTTACACTATATAGTAATATGATAATAGAAAAGTTCATTGATCCACAATTGAAGTGAAAGCTCTCCGATAAACGTATAAATAACTTAAAAAGATCATTGGGCTCCCAGATCACGCCAAGGCGCGTGTCCACTCAAAAAGGACACCTGATAAGAGCCAGTACGCATCCCTTAGATTACTCTCCCCACGGTTAATTCTTAACAACGTCTTGAAGCTTGATGGTCACTCTCCGCTGATTATACTTGTGTAGACATTTTCAAGCGAGCTCATCTACTTACTGCTTAAAGCCGACGATCTTTACGATCTGCTCGGGAACCACTTTTAGCCTCACATTTGGCAAATATTAGACAAACCAACCATGTGATTTTGGCTTGTATTACCGCATCCAGGTAATGTCATTGTTTTTTTTTTTACATGGTTTAAATTGGAATAGTATTGTTAGTCTTTACATGCATCTTTTATCGTTTTTTTTAAATGTTTTAACATTCTAATCTAGCTTTGAAAAATCTTTCTGTGATCCTGATTCGACTCTTTATAGTCCGCTTGTCATGAACTGGCTAGTCTTAACTCTGCTTGTTGACTATTTAGCCATGTGTAGTCTTTGTAACAGTAGAGAAGTTAGACTATTACACAGCAGCAATTAAATTACACAGCAGACCACACACGGCGAGCGAGCCACCCACATCGCAGTGAGTCAGCACTTGAGCTTTGAATCGGACCGTTTTAACCAATCAGAGCAGGCTCAGTGGGTAGAGCAGTTTCGAATGTGTCAAAACCTAAGACAGTTTGAATCAGTCGTGTGTGAGACGAGGTAGAGTCAACATCTCCACAGCTAGAGAAATCTCTACACTCATAGACCAGGAAGCAGGACTTTGAAATCTTAGAATTCTCTCAAGTCATCACGGGCCTGAACTTGTCAAACAGGTAAATGAACACCCTTCTGTTTCATCGTGATATATTTATATTATTGTTGAAATTATGTTTGTGGAATTTGCTATGCATAAATGTGAATTGTTAATCCGAATTTGCGGGACCACGTGGAAGAGCCTACCACGAGGCGAAACACGACCGGTTGCGCCGCCATGTTGTATCCCGTACGGAACCACTGTTGTTTAACTTATATGTATGTTTGCAGACCAGTGGCTGTACCACTGAATGTTTATATTATTATTAATTCTGTATGTGTATAGTTAGACACGATTTATATTTATGAATGTATAGGAATTTAGAGTGAGATTCCAGTGGAACCCGGAAGTAGCAGAATGTTCGTCGCTTATGTATAGAGATGTGGAGCTATCACTGAGGGCTACTTGGCTTTCAGTGAGACGCTCTGCACAAACCGATTATTCAGGGTTGTGCAGAATTTCGTCTCTTATATTACAGACGAGCAGGCGAGCTATCCCGAGCTATCCCGAGCTATCCTGTGTGCCCCACTCCACAGAAACGACTAGTTGGTTGAGGAGACTCTACCGCACAAGTCGGAAAGAGCTACCTTGAAAAACCCCCTGTCAGACCCCACAGCGTGGCAAGGGAACCCAACTACACAACTACAAAGGTGTACCAGAAGCTACCTCACAGAAGGACTTCGACCGCACCATCAGAAAGTTAAGTGTAATCTCCGAAAGTGCACTTAAACTGATCATAACAGGACCACAGTAGTCCAACTCTTCAGAAACTGTAAAACGGACCACAGTAGTCCAAATCTACATGAAATATTATAGCAAGTGCCCGAGGAAGAAAAACAGCGGCCTAGACTATCAGCGAACGAACTATTAGCAGTAACTGAGACTTTGTAAGTTAGATTAGTACTTAGAGAATCTTGTATAGAGTAGAAGAAATAAATGTGTGATTTTAACTGTTATCAAGTGGCTGGACTACATATGATTCATAGCCGTGTGAAAGCTAGTGTGACAGTAATCTCTTACCATTTTTCTATCTATTTCTGTACCCCAACCTTAACACAGAACGAGCTAAACAAATAAATTTATTAAAGTAATTCATAGGGTGACTTACTAGCAGTTCCCACCGAATAAACGTGAGGGTCCATAATTCCATTGTGCAGAGCCCATAAACCCCACGTGACACTTTAATTGGCGAGCCTAGCTAGGATCTGTGTATAATAGGAATTGGGTATACCCGGACCTAAGTACAATAAAATTAGATAACAGTAGAAGTAGAATAACTTAGAATAGTGTAAGGGTATAACACTGATCAGTTGTGGTGCACTACTCTTTACTTAAAAACTTTTTTGCTTCAATTCTTTTTGTGTCTGTATGTTGCATTGTTCTTTTGCAGGTTTTGCTTAAGTAACTGTTGTATGCCATTTGACTCTTGTTTTATTCTATTATTGATTACGAATTGTATGGTCTTTGCATTGTTTTTATTGACTTGCAATATTGCTAGTGTTTTGGTATTCCACTTGATTCAGAGGGTGTTCATAGACACGTTTGGCAATGTCGGACCCAGTGGCCTTGAGATTGCGTTTCAAGGAATTGGGAGAAGCTTTACACTTAGCAGGGGGAGACCTAATTGCGTATATCAATGCCGAGGTAGAGAAGCAGGAGGCTAAGGCAGAGAGAGCAGCCGAGAGAGAGGCAAAGAAATTAGAAGCAGAGCAGAAGAAGCTAGAGTTATAAGCAGCAAGAGAGCAAAAGAAACTTGAACTAGAAGCAGAGCAGAAGAAACTAGCGTTAGAAGCAGAGCAGAAGAAACTAGCATTAGAAGCAGAGCGGAAGAAACTAGAATTAGAAGTAGAACAGAAGAAGGCAGCATTAGCAGCAGAGAGAGAAGCAGAAGTTAGGAAATGGGAGTATGAGAGGGCTGAAAAGGAAAAAGACAGACAGCATGAGTTAGAATTGAAAAGATTGGAATCAGGAGCTTCAAGTTCTTCCTCAACCCCTCCCCACTCAGATCAGCTAGAGGTAGCATCCAACCCTGTACAAGGAATGTCATTTCCACTGGGAACATTCAATGAGAGAGAAGAAGGTCTAGATCTCTATCTGACTAGGTTTGAGCGTCTAGCAACAGAGTATAAACTAGATCCCACTCATTGGTCTTTCAAGCTTAGTCAAGGGCTTAGAGGAAAGGCTTATGACATCTACAGTAAGCTACCGACTGACAGAGTGACTGACTATCACAAAGTAAAAGAGGCACTCCTAACGGGATTCGAACTAACAGGAGAATGCTACCGGCAAAAGTTCCGCACCAATCGGAGAGTGAAAGGAGAGAGCTATGCGCAGTTCGCGGATCGGTTGTCCACAACGCTGGATAAGTGGATTAGCCAGTCAGCCACGGCTAAAACGTATGATGGACTGACAGAACTGTTAGTATGGGAACAGCTACGGGAAACCATGACCCCCGAGCTGAGGACATTCTCAGTAGAGCAGGGCGCGGAAAGACTGGAGGATCTGGTCAAGGTCGCAGATAGGTACGTGGCCGCACACGGAGAAGCCAAGAGCTTCAGGCGAGACCTAAAGCCTAACGGGAAAGAGGCACAGAAACGAAGCCCTAACCGGGAAGAGCGCACCGCGAATAAGCCGAATAACCCCAGACCTGGGCAAAATAAAGGACCCAACACGGAATTCGGGAAAAGAGGTCCCGCAGAACAGAGACGGTATTGTTCGTTCTGCAACAGAAACAATCACTCCACCGCAGAATGTTTCAAGTTGGCCGCACAACGTAGGGAAGAGCGCGAAAGCCGGCCAGCGCACAGAGTTCTAACTCAAAGTAGCGGTAACAAGCCACACACGATCGGAGATCACCCATCGGTGACAGACACGGTCAAGGTCAACGGAAAAGAAGCGAACTGTCTGTATGACACAGGTCTATCATACGACGCGATAGTTAGCGAATCTCTTGTATCGCGCGCGGACTTGACAGACAAGACAGTCGACTTACAAGGAGCAGACTTGACGAAACCGACGACTACTTGCCCAATAGCTTGGATCGAAGTAGAGAGTAGGTACGTCACAGGACGAATCCAAGCAGCTGTTTTACAGAAACCCCTGTATGATCTAGTGCTAGGTTGTAGGTATGTGTTCTTAGGCACGCCCCCTAAAACTGTAGAGATAGCTGCAGTGCAAACCAGGGCCCAAGCTAAAACCCAACCACCCCAGCCCGAGTTCGCTCCGAACCCAGGACTCGAAGAGATCAAAACAGCACAGAAAGAAGACACCTCGATAGCGAAGTGCTTCCAGAAGCTACCCAAGGCGCACACACCCCCGCACAAGGGAGACTTCTACATGGAAGAGGGAGTTCTACATCGTCAAGGAGATGGAGATCACACCCAACTAGTACTACCAGCCACCCTTCGAGCCCAAGTACTAGAACTAGGCCACAGCATGCCACTCAGCGGACACATGGGAATTGGAGCCACAGTGCAGAGAATCAGCGCACACTACTATTGGCCAGGAATCACGGAGGATGTCAAGCGCTACGTGAAATCTTGCCACCAATGTCAACGATATTCCCCGCGACATCACACCGTACCAGTTACCTTAGGACCATCAGTAGTAGTCGGCGTGCCATTCCAGCAAGTCTCAGTAGACATAGTAGGACCACTGCCCATGACCAAGAAGCGGAACAGATTTCTACTCACACTCGTCGACGCATGTACGATGTGGTGCGAAGCAGTCCCGTTGCCAGCGATTGACACCAAGAAGATTGCAGATGCACTCATCGCCATCTTTACCAGAGTCGGATTCCCGGACAGCATTAGAACGGACAACGGATCTCAGTTCACCGGCCGCCTGATGCAAGACGTGTTCGAGTTGATACAAGTTCATCACATTCGCACACCACCATACCACCCCGCCAGCAACGGACAAGTAGAAAGACTGAATGGAACCCTTCTCACCATCCTCAGGAAAGTCGCCGACGACAATCCAGAAGCGTGGGACACCTACGTGAATGCGGCACTGTTCGCATACCGAGAAACACCCCATGCAGCCACAGGCTACACCCCGTCAACATTGCTATTCGGCAGACCTCTAGCAGGACCGCTAGAAGCCCTACGCAGAAGTTGGACGGAAGCCACGATAGACGACACACCAAGAGGTGCCACCAAGTACGTCGCAGACCTGCAGGAAACCCTCAAAGCAACGTGGAGGAAAGCGGGTGAAGCACTGAAGAAGGCAAGAGCCCGTCAGGCGAAGTACTACAACCGCCACGCGAAGGACAGAGAACTGCAAGTCGGCGATCAAGTGCTACTCTTACTTCCAAGTGGAACCAACAAGCTGGACATCGCTTGGAGAGGACCGTACCGGGTGACTGCCAAGAAATCCAAGACAGTCTACCAAGTAGAGGTGAACGGGAGAGCCCGATACCACCACATCAATCTCCTCAAGAAATACACGGACCGACCAGCGACTCCCAGCACTCACAACTTGTTAGCCATCGCCATCGCGGAAGAAGGAGAAAGCATGGAGACCAATGCAGTAGAGTATCCCCTGCACTCCAAAGAAACCTACAAAGACGTGATACTCAACGGAGACCTAGCCGCTAAACAGCAACAGCAAGTACGACAGGTCATTCGACAACATCAGACTGTGCTCACGGACCGACCAGCGACCCCCAGCACACACACCTGGATGGCCATCGCCATCGCCATCGCGGAAGAAGTTCATCCGCAACTACGACAACACCGCCGTACCACTGACAATTGGAACCCGGAAAATCGCCCCGGACAAAGTCGTATGGACAGCGGAATGCGAGACAGCATTCCAAACACTCAAGGACAGAATGACATCGGCGCCAGTACTCCACCTACCCGATTTGACTCAGCCATTCGTTCTTCGCACCGACGCAAGCGACTTAGGCCTCGGAGCAGTACTGCTACAGCGCGACCCCAAGAATGCAGAGACGCTATTCCCCGTCGCCTACGCCAGCAGGAAATTGAGACCCGCCGAGACCCACTACGCCACGTCGGAGAAAGAATGCCTTGGACTAGTCTGGGCCATACAGAAATTCCAACTCTACCTGTATGGGACCCACTTCACAGTTCAGGTGGACCACCAACCCCTATCGTTCCTGGCAGCCTCCAAGTCTTTGAACTCTCGCCTGATGAGATGGGCACTCACCCTTCAAGCGTACTCATTCCAAATCGAGTACATCCCCGGCAAAGAGAACCACGGAGCCGACTACCTCAGTCGCCATCTCGTGGAGGACACAGCAGCTGTCGCCCACCCAACACAACTAAGGGCCACAGCACCAGAATTCGTCCCCGCCCAATAATACCCTGTCACTAGTGTCCATAGCTACCTGGCACAGCATTGCAGCTCAGGTAGAGCAACTTAATTAGTTTGTAAATATGACCCTAGGATAGTGCAGTGTTAAACTAGGCTCTGTAGTAGAAAAAGGTCGAATCCAGTAGTCATCGCCTTTTTTCAGTTGAGGGAGCCTGTCATGAACTGGCTTGTTGACTATTTAGCCATGTGTAGTCTTTGTAACAGTAGAGAAGTTAGACTATTACACAGCAGCAATTAAATTACACAGCAGACCACACACGGCGAGCGAGCCACCCACATCGCAGTGAGTCAGCACTTGAGCTTTGAATCGGACCGTTTTAACCAATCAGAGCAGGCTCAGTGGGTAGAGCAGTTTCGAATGTGTCAAAACCTAAGACAGTTTGAATCAGTCGTGTGTGAGACGAGGTAGAGTCAACATCTCCACAGCTAGAGAAATCTCTACACTCATAGACCAGGAAGCAGGACTTTGAAATCTTAGAATTCTCTCAAGTCATCACGGGCCTGAACTTGTCAAACAGGTAAATGAACACCCTTCTGTTTCATCGTGATATATTTATATTATTGTTGAAATTATGTTTGTGGAATTTGCTATGCATAAATGTGAATTGTTAATCCGAATTTGCGGGACCACGTGGAAGAGCCTACCACGAGGCGAAACACGACCGGTTGCGCCGCCATGTTGTACCCCGTACGGAACCACTGTTGTTTAACTTATATGTATGTTTGCAGACCAGTGGCTGTACCACTGAATGTTTATATTATTATTAATTCTGTATGTGTATAGTTAGACACGATTTATATTTATGAATGTATAGGAATTTAGAGTGAGATTCCAGTGGAACCCGGAAGTAGCAGAATGTTCGTCGCTTATGTATAGAGATGTGGAGCTATCACTGAGGGCTACTTGGCTTTCAGTGAGACGCTCTGCACAAACCGATTATTCAGGGTTGTGCAGAATTTCGTCTCTTATATTACAGACGAGCAGGCGAGCTATCCCGAGCTATCCCGAGCTATCCTGTGTGCCCCACTCCACAGAAACGACTAGTTGGTTGAGGAGACTCTACCGCACAAGTCGGAAAGAGCTACCTTGAAAAACCCCCTGTCAGACCCCACAGCGTGGCAAGGGAACCCAACTACACAACTACAAAGGTGTACCAGAAGCTACCTCACAGAAGGACTTCGACCGCACCATCAGAAAGTTAAGTGTAATCTCCGAAAGTGCACTTAAACTGATCATAACAGGACCACAGTAGTCCAACTCTTCAGAAACTGTAAAACGGACCACAGTAGTCCAAATCTACATGAAATATTATAGCAAGTGCCCGAGGAAGAAAAACAGCGGCCTAGACTATCAGCGAACGAACTATTAGCAGTAACTGAGACTTTTTAAGTTAGATTAGTACTTAGAGAATCTTGTATAGAGTAGAAGAAATAAATGTGTGATTTTAACTGTTATCAAGTGGCTGGACTACATATGATTCATAGCCGTGTGAAAGCTAGTGTGACAGTAGTCTCTTACCATTTTTCTATCTATTTCTGTACCCCAACCTTAACACAGAACGAGCTAAACAAATAAATTTATTAAAGTAATTCATAGGGTGACTTACTAGCAGTTCCCACCGAATAAACGTGAGGGTCCATAATTCCATTGTGCAGAGCCCATAAACCCCACGTGACACCGCTGGACCCTTTAAGCATTGACTATCTATCTATCTATCTATCTATCTATCTATCTATCTATCTATCTATCTATCTATCTATCTATCTATCTATCTATCTATCTATCTATCTATCTATCTATCTATCTATCTATCTATCTATAGAACTATATACAAAAACAAAATTGTCATCCATATCTCTTAGAGCGAATGTGGCTTTTTTGTCAGGTGTTTATTTTTCGCATTTCGGTCTAAGGTACAGTGTCGCTTCAATATTTCGGTGCTAATACATGCATAGACGGCTGAAGGAAGATGCTTGTCATTGTACTGGAGGCACCTGGGTTACGGGTTTGTCCAAACCTCCTATTCTGCCCTCCTATCTAGCTGCCGTCGTCAGTTTGTACATTCCATCAAGCGACTTACCCTCCCGCACTTCTGATTGATTTCTGCTTTCGTTCGTTCGTTGAATAAATTAATGTCCCCAGACACCTGAGCATATAGGGGACGTAAATACGTTACAAATAATAAAATGTGGCGCAATTTATATTAAAATCATCTTTTCAGGACCACATTAAAAGCCATGGTGATAAGAAGGGACGGAGATCATTCATTACATTCACACGCTACATAAGAAATGATGGATATGACAAAAAAAAAATTAAAACTAGGGGGTTTGATTTACTAAATCATGTGAAAATTGTGCGTACAATAGGAATCTAAAACGCCAAATGTACAAAATTAGGCTATATGACAGTAAATACCCATATAACTAAAACACTATTTGGGGTGGGGGGCAATAAGCTAAATTTGCACTCCATTAAGATTAATGAAGTTTTTAAGATCATTTGTAGATGGAGAATTTTATAATTCGGAATAAAACGGCATTTACCCAATGGGAAAATATTAGCCATTAAAAACCACACAAGGGTGGCACAACCATCCAGGGATATAAAAAAATTAAATGGGGTTGAGGGGGGATCCACTTCCAATCCTCCGGTCAGGCCGGGGAGCCGTACACATTCACACCTCCAGGCACTCCTGGGTGAAGACCCACTTTCCTTCACTCTGAACACAGGGGAAAATAAAAATTCCAGTTAAGATACTGCGTCCTTTCGCACTCTTCCAATCAATCATTCAATTAAATGGTTTGGTGTCATCCTTCCGACTGGTTCTTAATTTACGGATTGGTGCTAGCTCTTTACTTTGCATTACAGCAGTGATCCAACCGGGGACTGGTATATGAGTATAGCTGCGCGAACCAGGAAACCCATCCCCATCGATTGAAATGTTTGACGGAATCCGGACATGTTCAGCGGATGTCCCAGGCCCGACACGGAATCAACCAAACCGGTAAAGTGCCGTGCCAGGTCGGGGCAGGCAAAAAGACAGTGCTCGAAGCTCACCGGGGACCCGCATAGGCACACGGCCGGCGTATAGCGTGTCCTCCAATGGCCCGAGGACAGCCTGAACGCAATTTATTTTATGTTAATTGGAATGTTTGCGTTGAGGAGAATGGGTGGGTGGGAGTGGGTGGGGGGTGGGTGGGGAAGTGCCGTTCACTGGAAAGGCCAGGGACATTCTTCCGGCATTCCAGGAGAAATCGCTAGCCCAGTCACCCCACAAACGTCTACAAACGCCCCCCCTTTACTCCCCCCTACCAACTCGACAACTGACGGAAGAACCGGCGCCGAGGAAAAGGCCATCTCGGAGGATCCGAGTGCGACCGCCCTGTCCGCCTTCTCATTTCCGGGAATACCCACGTGGGACGGGACCCAGCATATAGTGAGGAAGATCCCTTTGGCAGACAGTGCCGCCGCAGCGGATAGGATCTCGTCTACCAGACTAGGTCTGCCATCCGCGTGGCCCCGCTCCAAACATGCAATGGCAGACTGTGAGTCGGAGATCACAAGAATCCCCATACCAGGCGGTAGATTTATATCCGCCAAAACGGACATAGCATATAGTATGGCTAGAAGTTCGGGTGCGAGTGTGCTAGAACCCGGCGGGGCGCCAAACGACCATTCCACCAAACTCCGGCATCACAATGCCAAATCCGGCCCCACCGTCCTCGCACACCGAACCATCGGTAAACACCCGGAGGGAGCATGGGATGCCGTCCATCCTCTCCCTTGCCAACTGTGTGATCAAGGGGAGATCGCCCCCTCTCCCCCCCCCCCCCTCCTGGTCAGGCCTTCGAACGCTCCATGACAACCGAACGGCGGCGGTTTTCACGGTGACCGGGGGAGGGGGGGGGACCCTTTCTACCGACCGGTACAGGCGAGCCATCTGTGTGGCCGAGCAAAGGCGCTAAATATTCGCCTATTCCTACTGTATGTGTTTGACCCTCAGGCCACATGAATCTTGGGGAGAGCTCCTCCCCGGTGGAGTTCGGGACCCGGCGGGCCCTGCAAACATATGCTCCACAGCTTTTCTTAATTCGAAGCCATATCGCAGGATCCCCGCCAGGTGGTATACAATTCTGTTCGGTGTGGACCTCGGCAGCGATAACACACTGCGCAGGATGGAGCATTCGGCCGCGACTAGCCTACCCAACTGGTTCGGCGACAGGTCGTAGAGCAACTCTGATCCAAATAGTAGTCTAGATCTGACCACAGAGCCCACAAGTGTCACCAGATTTCTCGGGTAGCGACCCCAGGGCTCGCATCTCACCGCTCGGACCACGCCCGCTGCCCTGTGGATCTAAGTGTAGCCTAAAGCCTCCCTGCTGCTGGAAAGTCACGCCTGAGGTACCGAACCTGTGAGGACATAGGAATACTAATACCCTTTACCAGAATATTTAAGCTTGATTGTTTTATTTATGTGCTGCAGTGATGGGAGAAGGGAACAAAAATGGTCTTCTCTGGGGCAAGAGCTAAACCTATGAGGTCCAGGGATGCCGAGACACGGTCAATATCGGACTGAAAGTTGAGCATATCCTGTACAAAAGGTGGATGCCCAGGGTCCACCGGGCGCCCTCGTGTAGTCCTCCACATCGCAATGTCATCGGCATACATAGTGCATACAGTAGGGGAATTATGGGGAGTAAGTACTCCCGAAACGGCAATGGAGAAAAGCAGGGGAGCCGCCACTGACCCTTGCGGGACACCCATGGTTATACGTCCCAACCCGGACAGTGCGCCCCTCCCCCCACCTGACTCTAATCACCCTATCCTTAAGAAAGGATTCCACAAAATGCAGTGTGGCTAAGTCTAGGCCTAAAGTTTTTAGTTTATTAATTAGCCCCCTGTGCCAGACTGTGTCAAAGGCCTTTGACACATCGAAAAAACAGGCCATAACGGTGCGCTGCCTATTTTTGGCCCGTCTAATGTGCTCGTTTAAACGGACCAGGTGGTGGGTAACCCCTCGCCCCCTTCTGAAGCCTGCCTGTGCAACGGGGATGACACAGAGTTTTTTTCACAAAAAAATATTCAAGACGTATTTTTATTATCTTTTCATAAATTTTGCAAAAGTGTGAGGTTAGTGAGATTGGTCTATAATTTTGAATAAAGTTTTTGGATTTATTTCCTTTGAGTATAGGTATAATGGCTGCACTCCGCCAAGTCTTCGGGATTGTCCCAGAGGAGAGTAGCAGAGATTAAAAAAGTTTAGTATGTGCTCCTTGAATACCGGTGGGGCTCGCTTCACCATAGAGTAGTGAATCCCGTCCGGCCCAGCACCCTTGTTATTACCGCAGCTAAGTAATGCACGGGCCAGCTCGCGCGGGGTTATGGGCACCGAGGGTGCCCCGTTTGGTTGGGGGCCAACTTCGGCCTCGCAACGGTGTCTGCGGTCCAGCTCTCCCGGCGGCAACTGACTGCCGTCGCCGGCCGATACAAAAAGCTCCAGGAAGGCTTATCCTCGTCAATGCTGTGGACCCGGGGTTCATAGAATAAGGCAAAGTTCATAGGTCGGTATCGGCCACGCATCTTTCGGACATTGGTCCACATCTGCGTGATCGTTTGTTTATCAGAGTTTTTGTTCAGCCAGTAGTCGCGCTTTGCAGCAGCGATACTCTTTGTGGCTGCTTGTTTTGTATTTTTCATATGGGTGTGATTAGCTGGCGTGTTGCATCGTCTGTATGCAGTATATGCATGTTTTTTTTAGTTGTGTGGCCTCTCTACACTTCGCAGACCACCAGGGTTTGGAAACCCCGGCGTTGCGACCATGTGGCGGGGCGAGAGCAGCAACGGTGCCAGTCATACAGACTCGCAATGCCAGCTCCAGCTCGTCCAGAGATGTGGTGTGGGGAGGTGTAAAGTTAAATAATTTGTTATGATATTTCTCCCAGTCAACCTTAGCAAGGCTGGGTTTGGTATCAATTGTATTGTTAATTGGTTCTAATTGAAGATGAATAAGAATGGGTAAGTGGTCAGAGAATACCGGCTCCCCAACGACAGACCAGTCAGCTATGGATGCCACGTCTACTGTTGCTAAGTTAATATCTATTGCTGTCATATTATGGTTAGCTTGGTCTGGTATGCGTGTAGGTGCTCCGTCATTTAACACCACCAGACCCGCTTCTGTATTCGTGGAGGCATGGTTAGAATCCCAGAGGCCGTCGCGTCTGTTAAAATCTCCCAGCACAAGCCAGGTGCCTGCCTCCACCACCGGCACCAGCCATGAGAAGTCCGCGCAACCAGTAGGGTTGTAATAATTTAGAATGTGAAGGGTGCTCACAGGAGCGCGCTCCCCCAGGGATAGACTAATAACTGCTGTAAAACCACCCCCATCACCTTCGTCTACAGGTACTAGATTTTCCACCATTACCCCTGTCCTAATGTATGTGGCTACGCATACTTTGTCATGTTCGTCTGTGGTGTATGCGGGGAGGGGATGGGGAAGTGGAACCCCGGAACCACGGGCAGATTGTTCTTTTTGCATGAAAGAGACTGCAGACATAGCACATGTGCTTTAGATAAATAATTGGACAGTAGGGGAACTGAGTTGTTGAATGCATTGGCGGTTCTGCAGTAAGTTGCAGGACAAACAGATTGTCAGTAGTGGCGGTAGACATGACACCCGCGACCACAGCAACCAACAGCGACAACGCGACATATTTCCTAAACTCCCTTGACTTGTAGGACAGTGTATAGCATTTTAAATATAGTAATATTAGCATCCTCACCATGGATCTAAGGGGCGCACATTCCGCCGGGAGGTCGCGAAGACCCTCCTCGAGCGAGGAATCGAGTGTCGCGTACTCATCCACGAGGGAACCAAGGCCCTCTCTGCGTGCTTCGGTGGCCAGCCTAGGGCGCCCTCGGGCGGTCGCGCTCTCGTCCCCGTCTGGCAGCGGTAACCGGCCGGCTCTGCACGGGCTCAGTCACCCGTGAAGCAACGGGTTGTGTGATACTCGGTTTATCCACCCCGGTCCGGTTCCCCCACCCCCCCCCCCTCGTCCGGCCTGTCTTGCCGCACGCGAGCTGTCCTAGCAGCGTCGTCACAGGTTTGACCCGCACCCTCTGATCGTCCCAAGGGAGGCCCCCCGGTAGTAACACCCTCGGCGCCCCGCCCAACCACCTGGTTTTGACTAAGAATTTGAGTTTGCGCCGGGATCGATGCAGCCCCCGGGAGGGAAACGGGGGCCGGTCGCAGGGCCCCCGTAGACTGTGATGGGACAGGAACGCCCCGGAGGGGAGCACGCGGTATTTCTGCTTCGTATCCCACGTACCTTTTTAGCTGTCTTCAGTTGGCTTACGCGCATTTTCAAGTTTTGTCTGCTGGTCCCTCCACATGGAATTCCTTGCCTCTGTTACTTCGCTGCCAACTCAATACAGGGCTGAGATTTAGCAAGCCAGGCTAAGGAGCCAGCCGCGCTCCTAACCTGGGAAGTTGAAGTTGCCAAAATATTTTTCAGGTTGCCAGACCCCTTGATTGAAAGCACGGTCATTTTTTTTAAACTGTATAACTATTGCAGCTAATAAACAAGATAAATTTCAACAACACTGTTTCATTTTTTAAAACAAGCACTGTATAATTTATTCATCATCGACATCCTCCTCCTCAATGTTCCAAAACTTGAAGGATCTTGGTTGTGCCTTCTTCAGCTGTTTTTTTTTTCTTCTTCGGACTTTATTTTTTTTGCTGGAGGCTCCGAGACACAGCTTAAAAAGCGCCACATCGTTCGAGATTGACAAAACAATGAGAATGGGGAATATCGAAAGTACGGCAAGTCTCGCGTGACTCATCAAGGAAGTCAGAGACTCGTTCCGATACACGCAAGGAAGCAAGAAGGCTAGGATCTCGCAGGGCAGTAGCGTTTCGCGGCGAGGGAAAGAAGTAAGTCTCGTGAGAAAAGGCTGTTTTTACTTCGCAAATCCCTCGCTTTGCTAGCGTTAACTAACTTCCTAGCATGCATCGGAACGGGTCTCCGGTGCTGACTGCAGAAGCGGTTGGCGCGTGTTTTGTTTTACATTGCAAGTCAAAAGTCCGTGTACAGGTACAGAATCTCTACCACTGGCGGTATTTTCAAGTCGCCAGCCGGGCGAATGGTACCCCAAATCGAGCTCGCCACACATTATTTTTAGGGGCCATTGGCGAGTTGGCGAACGTTAAAGCTCAGCCCTGCAATACTGACACATTCAAAAACCAATCTGATAAGCTGATAACCCAACTCTTCCGTAACACACAGGAATCATCTAGCCCACCCTTTGACCATGATTTTTCCTAATACTTCTCCCTCTCCGGTGTCGCGAAAATAAGCGTCTCTTCATATCAGCAACAGTGCATCTTTGTTTTTGTTTTATTGATGTTCATAATAAACAATGTTTCGGAACCTTAAATATCTTCAGTCTCGATAGAATTCCAAAGTCTGTGTTTTTACCTCGTCGTGTCATACGTCACAGACCGATTGCGTCATACAATGGGTTTCCATGACTCCGATAGTAGACGAACAAATCTTCACTTAGAAGAGAGATTTCGACTAAGGAGGACGTTGCAGAATCAGTCATCCAACACGGCATTACGGGTGCAAGGCAAACCGGTTGAGGAAAAACGATCAAGGAGGATACCGAGAGGTACCTTTAGGTGACTGCGAATTAGTTTTTGTAACCAGGGGTTCGAGTAGTTGGGGTAAAGCCTCAGCCGTCCCCTGCGTGGGATGTCTATTGTAAAGTGACTGGCCGGTGGAGGGCATTCAATTTTCCCACTAGGGTTGTTTCGGCAGATCTTTTATGCGGATTGGGGGTTGTCCGGTCCTGATTTGGCTCGGAAGAGTCCGCTGGACCTAAAGCAACAATCAATCAATCAATCAAAAAGACCGAAGGTCGTCGACCGACCGTTACCGTGTGGGAGGCCATTTGTTTTCACGAACCGTTGAGTTCGATTCTTCATGCGCCATCGTGGGTACGTGTTCAGCTAGGCTAGACTATAGGCTAACAGATGCCAGATAGATAGCTATATAGGTAACAAAAACAATAATAACAATGTGTTTTATTCCAGGTTAGTTAATTTTCCTGTGAAATAAGTGTAACTTTTCCATCATTGTTTATATATTTTTAGCCACAGCATATCTAGACCGATTCTTAGATCTTTTAGACTGCATCCCACAACGTTGATTGATCTATGTTTATGTTTAGATTTAGATCTCTTGCAGAGGATCTGGTTTGGGGAGCACTTGGCAGAAGTGTTTGTTTATGTCACTGTATGTAAGGCGTGAAAGTGGAAGCATGAAGGAAGGGTCATCAGTCATCTCATCTATCATTCATTATCAGTTATTGTGTGTTATGATATATACACCGTTGTATACTATTTTAATGCCTCGACGAACGAAGAACATTACACTATACTTGTGGATCGTTATAGAAAATTCATATCTGAGTCATTAGGTCACCACCTTATCGTTTCAGGCGCGACAAATACAGTGCCGGAGTTGTACGGACGTCGCCGGGGAAAAATAACACCGAAGTGTCCAGAATATCGTGACAAAGCCAGAGACAAGAGAGCAGTAGAAGGAGTAGTAAGAGACAGCAGAAATGACATTACATGAAGTCAACAATACCATCATTATTGGAAGCGAGGAACATTGTCTACATTTCAGCCCCGCTACAATAAGAAGTCAAGATAAGTAAAGACTTTTATTTCCCCATGAACAGCAGATGGGACAATACCGGATTGTTTGTGCTGTTATAACTCCATCGTATTTCATCATCATTCATTATTGCCCATATGTAAGCATTCGTCGTCATTGAGTGAAGAGATTGATTTGTATCATCATCAGAGTGTATGTATTTATGGTGCAAGTGCGCGCGTGTCCTCATCTTTGATGCTGTGACTCTGTCTTCAACTGTACATACCGCTTATTTATTAAGATCAAGGAAGCAGCCGCGGCAGGTGATTTTGGGGTAAGGGCCGCATAAGAATCCTCCCGTGCGTTGACATCCGGCAATGTACATTTTAATATTTATTGTGCGGTATGGGATTTGTTGCCCGCTGTCCCCTCGACCAATGTTTGTTCTCCATTTGCGTGTACATCAGATGTGCAATCAGCTGCGTGCGATGCGCATGCGTGTGATGCGCGCTTTGCACTTTCAGGGAAGAATGCTTCATAACTACTACTACTACTACTGCTGCTGCTGCTACTGCTACTGCTACTACTGCTACTACTACTACTACTACTACTACTACTACTACTACTACTACTACTACTACTATCCTACCCTGTAACTCGAAAGTCGTTGGGGCACCACAGATGATCGTTTAACCAGGACTGTGCTACCCCTATCAATACTGCTACCCCTGCGAAGACGGCTACCCCTGTCTAGACTGATATTCCCTATCAAGACTGTGCTATCCCCTGTCAAAGCTGTGTTACTCCTGACAAGACTGTGCTACCCTTGTAAAGACTGTGCTGCTTCTGTCAATAGTGTGTTGCCCTATTGACAGGTAATGAGTCTACCCCTTGTCAAAGCTGTGCTACCCTTGTCAAGACTCTGCTATCCCTGTGAAGACTTCTACCCTACCCCTGTCTCTCTCTCTCTCTGTCTCTATCTCTGTCTGTCTGTCTGTCTCTGTCTCTGTCTGTCTGTCTGTCTGTCTGTCTGTCTGTCTGTCTGTCTGTCTCTCTCTCTCTCTCTCTCTCTCTCTCTCTCTCTCTCTCTCTCTCTCTCTCTCCACCCATCCTGTGAAGACTGCTACCTCTGTGAAGACTGTACTATCCCTGTCAAGACTCTGCTATCCTTGTCAAGGCTCTCTTCTCTCCTTGTGAAGAAGATAACATATGCGTCACCTGTTTGGGAAACCTGTCTTTGCACTAATTGATCGATTAGGTATACGCCCATATAATATATGTTACTTAAGAACGCGCGCAATCTTTGCCATTTTCTTAGCAAGGAAAGGGCATCTACCTTAACACACGACCTGAAAAATGGCAAAAGGCGCGTAACGTGTGTGGAGTGGGGTGGTAGGTGGTGGTGGTAGAGGGCACACATGTAGGATAAGTCAAACTAAAGACACAGGCGAACAATCTACCAGGCAACAAGTGGCTGTAGTTGATCATGTCGTACGTGCTCTGACAGGTAATGAGTCTACTTTGTAATTAGGTAAACGAGTCTGTTTGTAAGCACTGAGGTAATAAAGTAATCACCAGCCGCTGAAAAACGGTACTGTTATTGACCGCACGTTTCTTTTTTTATGTGGGACCGTGGAAACAGTTGAATAGCGCGGTTTCTTTACGCAGTGCTAGCATGATCCACGCCCTTGTAGTAATGACGGCAGAAAAAGAAAAGAGGAAGAAAATAGTACGAATTTCAGTTTAAAAAAAAAAAGTAACAACACCACAAACAGGCAGTTGTTTCTTGAATGGCTCCTTCGGTATGGACTCTCACAAGCGGATTAAAGACACCCATAAACACACGATCATTCAGTTTTCCGTACTCTTAAGTGTAACATTATCGGATACAGCTGTAACAAGACGGTTATCCTCTTGCGTGCAAACTCCGTAACAATCCAATCCAATGTCCACTAATACAGCACGCACTTGTAGGTAGTGTAAACCTACTACGGTCGCTAGACCAGTGACTTCATCCTCGCACCCTCTCCTTAATAACCATCGTCTGTTTATCTACAGAGACGAATTATAAAGGGGTCCCAAGGAGCACGGACGCCCCCAACCCCACCCCTGGGGACAAAAAAAAAGAGAACAAGAAATAAATAATAAAGAAATAAAAGACAACAAAACACACAAACATAAACCCTCCCCCCCCCCCTCCACCCCTCTTAAACCTCCAATGTCATTATGGCATACACTGATCTTTTAATTAATATTTTTTTGGCCGGAGTTCTCAAGTTTTGAACAGGATTGTAGTCAAACTTCAGGATATTAGAGTTCTGTCCCTTGCACATTTGTATATGTTCAACGACGTAGTATTCAGTAAATTCTTTTTTTTAGTAAATTCTGTATTAATTTGGAATTTAAAAAGCTTAGCGTAGTTTTGCTACCCAGTTAGCCTACTGAACAGTGATGTAGACTTGCTATGGCTGTCATAGACATCTTAATCTCTGGTGACGTAATCTTACATCAGCCTCAATGTCATCTTTCATCCCATTTTATTAGATTGTATCTCTTTGCGTTCACGATGGGTGAGGAATGATCGACAATGCTTAGGCTTGAATTAGCAAATTGCAAAAGCGAACAGGATTGTGGTCAAACTTCAGGATATTAAGAGTTCTGTCCCTTGTACATTTGCATATGTTCAAAGACGTCATATTCAGTAAATTCTGTATTAATTTGGAATTTTAAAAGCTTAGCGTAGTTTTGCTAACCACTTAGCCTATTGAACATAGATGTAGGCTTGCTATGGCTGTCATAGATCTTTTACTCTCTGGTGACGTAATTTTATATCACCCTCAATGTCATCTTTCATCCCATTTTATTAGATTGTATCTCTTTCACGATGGATGAGGAATGATTGACAATGCTTAGGCTTGTTGTTTGTATGTAGATTATAGTCACACGACACTTTCGCATATAGGTGACTACTGGACCGATTTATACTGACACCAGCGGGCCAGTTGTTGGTAAAGGGGAAAATAATATGATCACACGTTGACCAATCCGGGATTCGAACCAGCGACCTTTCGGTTACTAGCAAGACGCTCTTACCAACTGAGCTACCCGGCCCCTCGCTGCTTAGGCTTGAATTAGCAAATTGCAAAAGTGAGTAATGTGCAGTTGTTTTGATTTTACAATGCAAACATATGTAAGCCTACCAATAAATGTTTAGTTATTCATGTAATATTTTTTACCTACTTTTTTATTTTTTAAAATCAGGGTCTTCTGGTAGTCCAGTAGAAGCAGGATTAGGTTAGGTTGTGACTTCATACTCCGGCTAACAATAACTGAAACTTAAAGAAAGAAAAAAAGGCAAACTAATGGCTGTCCTGTTTTGCCCTCTAGTGGACAACACAAATCGGCTGTAGTAATACGCAGTGGTACATACATGTAATTATTAGTAGTCTAATAGTATTTCATAATGTAATCAGGATCACCCCCAACCCGTACCCTTCTTCGTGAAGAGCATAACCCGCTCCTGATCTACGGTAACTAACATTTTCAGGTTCTTCAGATAAAATTCATTCCCACAGACCTTGAGTTTACTCCTCGCAACCCCCACTCCTATCCCCCTCCCCTCAAATTACATGAAACAAATGTGTGTGGTAAAGTAAGGCCTACCCCAAATTTCCCATTTTCGGTTCCCAGGCAGGTTGCAAGATGCCGCGATTTCGTCATTTCGTACCGTAGGCACTATTGTCATGGCCCCACGTCTACAGATCTTACCTATAGAGGTCTCTACCTCTTTTATGTCTAATATCACTTTGGTGAAGACATTAAATTTTGAGTAAAGGCAACCTCTACAGGAAGAATCACCACGACTGCTTAAGTGAAGATTTACTTTGGTTTTAGCTAATTGCCTAGTTGTTCCCGGAGTCAGCTACTTCTGTAACTAATATTTATATCACGAAACTCTGTCTTCGTTCAAGGCAAAACGTGCACATTTACGTGCCTATCCATGCAAACAATCCACAAGTTACCATTCTCTCTCTCTCTCTCTCTCTCTCTCTCTCTCTCTCTCTCTCTCTCTCTCTCTCTCTCTCTCTCTCTCTCTCTCTCTCTCTCTCTCTCCCCCTCTCTCTCCCCTTAAAGAAAAAAATATTGAACGTGCCTTTTCTCGACCTCTCTTGTGGTCCATGCGTTCTTAAGACATTGCAGCAAATTAACAAGGAATAACATGCTAATCCTAGATTCTTGTACAACGCGCTAATGGTTCCAAAAGCTGCTCAAGGCGTGGGTCACGAAGATCCATCATGCACAAAAATAACTTCCTTAAAGCCAGACTCAAACCAAATCGCTCAAGACCCGCGTATACTATAATGATGCGCCTAATATTAATGACCCACTCTAGCCGAGAATAAAACGGGCATGATTTTGGCATTGAAATAGGAACCATACTTATTTGGGCCACACTGAATAAAGCGCGCACACACACACACACACTCACACCCACACATTTTTTGTAGAAACGACGTTGTGATGACTGTTGTAAAACTCTACATTCTTTATTTTGACACACTTTCCATTTTCTTGACATTATTTTGACATTTTCAATTTTTTGAAGCTAGCCCTAACCCAAACCCTAACCCTAACCCTTAGCCTAACCCTAAGCCTAAAACAGCTGTAACTCTACCGAAACACTATTTTGACGTCAAAATAACGGGGCCGTCAACAAAAGTCAAAAGAATGTATGTAGAGTTTCAAGTGTATGTCAGAGTAACGTCGTTTCTACATGCTCTCTCTCTCTCTCACACACACACACAGCCAAAACTATTCAGATTTCTTCTGAAACCAGTCAAGAGAGAAGGAAATGAAATAAATCTAGTTTTGTGTTAAGAAGACGGTCATAGTGATGGCAGGTGGCATCAACCTGCTCAATCCTCTCTCACTTATACCTTTAAGAATCAACATTGTATTTTTATTTTGCCCGACCCTGTTGGTGGGTGTGGCAAACAGTATTTCTACGAGCTGCTTTCACTATGACAACATTCTTTAAACGTAGTCATCCACTTCTTCTTCCATCGTTAGATTCCAAAAACACAGCAGGGAACTGAAGAAGAACGACTACTCTCATACAGAAAGAGAGGCAACGGCTGTCTCAATAACGTGAATTGTGGATCAATACTTACGGAACGACAACACAAGGTTTTCTGGCCTATCATGCTGTATTGAAAGGAAGTATATACCCTGATCTATTCTAGGTTTAAAACAATACAAAATAAATAAATAAATAAATAAAAGAATCAAGACATATTCTTCTACCAGCGATCAGCATGAACATCAACATTAGCTTGACAGCGTGGCGTGTGTTATAACGTAAATGCTGGTCTTTTCAAATACAAATGACGAAGAAGAATCGTATCGTGCGACAGAGGTACTATTTAACGAAAAGACAATTACGGTTATCATGTATCAGAAAGTAATGGTGAAAATAACGAAAGACTGGAAGAGGGAGGGAGGAAAGGAGGAGGAGGAGGGGGGGGAAGCGGAGAGAGAAATAAAAGAAGCTTTCGGTACAACGGATGAGACTAAACTAAAGGGAGGGAAACATGGAGGATGACTAGAGACGCAACAATGCAAAACACTGCTTCGGTCTTCGGCAAGTTGATGCGGATATCTTAGAATACACCAGCCCTTTTGCACTACGCTGATTTTCATGAAATAAAGCGGTTTACAAGCGTGTTTTTAAAGCTCAAAATGTAGGTGTATAAAAGAGAAACGAGCGTGCAGAAGGTAGAGAAACATGGTGGGTACGTTCGAGAAAACGCGAGTGCTGGCCGAGAAAACATAATGTGGGTTACACCACTAAACAGTCCTCTCCTCAGCCACAACGAAACGCGGCTTCCTGGCCACCACAGGAGGAAAATCATGACAGGCTCGGTGGGATCGGGTTCAAGTTCCAGCTTACCTTGACGCCTGAGGTCGGAACAGCCAGTGAACAAGGAAGCTGCGGCAGCGGCGATGGTACTGTACGTGTTGGGGTCAGTGTTTCCAGCTGGTGTCGGAGGTAGCGGCAGCGGCCATGCTGGGGGTACACAGTCCGGCATCAACGGTGGCCACATGTATCCCTCCGAGCCTGCTTCACCCAGCTAGCTGGACAACGGCTAATCCCGGCACATTCAGAGCACTAAATCACTCACATCACTGCTTTAGTTTCTGGCGTAGCGGGTGGGTAAAAAACTCCACTGGGCCGATAACAGTGTAGAGTCTGAGTTACGATCCACACAAGCGCCGTAAAGCGTTGACACTGCTGTCGTGAGTTGTCGCGGTTGTTTTGTTATGCCTGGCTGTAGTATCGGTGATCAGCGCCTGTGCCAGCACGGGCAGCGCAGCAGAGCGCTGAGACAGACCACGGCACTGAACACACACACGTACACACACACAGACACAGAAAACACTGTGTACAGAGTCCAAGAAAGCCGCCAACCACCCTCTTTGTCAAGATTCTGCATTTAACAAAAGGAAAGCCACGAACAACGGCGGACGGTATGCTCATTTGTTCATGATGATGAAGATAACACTGGCAGTTAAAATCTCCAACTCCATCCTCTCTCTCTCTCTCTCTCTCTCTCTCTCTCTCTCTCTCTCTCTGTCCCGAGCTATCGATCAGATTGGATCAGTGGACGAAGGAAACCTAAATATTCTAATCGCGCACGTGCGTGTGTTTTGTGCTTAGGTTTCAGCGTGTGAACTAGTTTACGCTACCTGGATAATAGATAACTACAAACCAACCGTATAGGCATTCCAATTACGTCGCCACATTAGTGCAACGCAGTGAATACTTAACATCTCATCATGAAACCTTCCCGCATCTGCCACACCCAAGGTAATATTATAGGTCTTTCCAAGCTTACTCACAACCAAAGAACTGAACTAGCAAAACAAATGTAGAAGAAGCCTGTATTATGGAACAGGTGGATTCGATGGTATTTGCGTTATACCAAGTATAATTAATGTAAATAATATAGGGTCTGCATTACACACCAAATAAAACATATTTCAGAGCTTGCACGTCTATCTTTTGTAAATGATTCAGAATCAAAGATTAGAAAAAAAAAAATAAAGCAGATTCTTGAAGAAGTGTGTATATAACCAAGTTACGGTATTTGCGTTATACTAAGTTATTTGTATAAACAAAACAATATAATTAATCATAAACAAAATAATACATTAAAAACAATTTCAGCGCTCCTATACTATAAGTCTGTTGTATCTTATGCAGAAATTATGGGGGAAAAGAAAATTACAAAAATAATTATTTTGACTGTAGAACAAACTTATATTAAGAACAAACTTGTATTTCAAGATAGGTTTTAATGTTCAGTAAATATTTAAGTTCTTTACTTTGGGGAGAAATCATAATGAAAGCACTTGAATAAAGAGACCTTAACATTATTTGTTAACCAAACAAAAAAGGCGCAGAAATGAAAACATTGTGCATGAGGTAAAACACATAGTGAACGATTAACAACCCGAATGAACAAATGCATAAATGAATACATAAAAAAACATTATTATTTTTATCATCATCATCATCATCATCATCATCATCATCATCATCATCATCATCATCATCATCATAATCATCATTATTATTATTATATTATTATTATTATTATTATTATTATTATTATTATTATTATTATTATTATTACTTTTGTTTTTATTATTATTGTCTTTGTTGTTCCGCTTCTATTCATCTTGTTCTTCTTCTTACTATTGTTGTTGTAGTTATGATGTTAATGATGACAATAATGATGGTTATGATGTCGAATAAGAGAAAGAGGACTGCCACTTATACAGCGCTGACAAAAATGATGATAATGGTGATGATGATGGGGATGACGGTAATGTTGTTGTTGTTGGTCGTTGTTATTGATGACGACGATGATGATGATGGACGCCACGCGCGGCTTGAAATGGATCCTGCTTCAGCCAGCGCCCCGAGCAGATCTTGAGCTGGAAAAGCGCGATCTAAGAACGATAAAATAAAGACACGTACATGCTGACACAACAAATAGATAATGGCGACGACGACGGTGATGATGAGGGACACAGTGCTGATAAAACAAATAGATGACATTGTACCCAATGCTGACACAAAAGTATATTTTTAAAGAGGAACAGATCGGATATATTCAACTTGATTTCAAATTTCAACCTTCTTGAAATAGTATTGAATTTAGCGCATTGTAATGTTTTGCGAAATTGCACTAAGCTGGATTTCACTGTATTCGATTGTACTCGATCTTTATTTTATAAAGGGTTTACACCATTATTATTATTATTATTATTATTATTATTATTATTATTATTATTATTATTATTATTATTATTATTATCCTAATATAGACTTAGTTCTAGGCGCTTACATCAATGCAGAATACCTTTAATTATAAAACAAAACGAGGAAAACTCATTAACTATTAACAGTAATCTTACATAAAAACTAATGACTCTAAACACACACACACACACACCTACACCCTCACACACACACTCCGTCACACGTACACACATACACACACACACAAAAACCACACACACACACACACACACACACACACACACACACACAAATACTACAGTTATGAAAATGAAATTGACAACATTTAATTTTTCTTTGGTTGAGAGTATTATTGTTTACGGAAGAATAAACAATGGCAAGAATTCTTGTAAACTCATGTTGATTACAATTCCGTGTCTGTAGAAAACGTATAATTAATATCTCTCTCTCTCTCTCTCTCTCTCTCTCTCTCTCTCTCTCTCTCTCTCTCTCTCTCTCTCTCTCTCTCTTATGCTAAAACAAAGAAAGTATATATAAAAAAAAGATGATTTAGTAATGTGTGAATTTTGAAAGCCTGCGTGTCTTTAAATTGAGAGATCCAAACAAGCCAGTCATTAAAACCCAAACGGGCAAGGAGGGTCATTAAGACACAACATGTCAAAATCAACGTCACCAGGCCTGCTCCTTTTGTCATCACACGTCATCTCTTCCTTAAATATATATAAATCGTTTTCTGTTTTCTCGTCCTGTATAACATAACCTGTTCTCAGATACGAAACAGAGAGAGAGAGAGAGAGAGAGAGTATGCCGATACACCACAACCATCAACGACAGCGACGGCGACAGCAGTAGCAGCAGCAACGGCCATCCCTCTCTCTCTCTCTCTCTTACTCTCTGTTCTCTTGAGTTTGAGAGACGGTGGCCGGCGCCTCGCCAGCTGATAGTGAGTATTGATTGATTGAACGTAACTACTCGACTACACTGCACACACACACATACACACACACACACACACACCCCTCTCTCTCTCTTTCTCTGGCTGCTAGGGTGGCAGGCAGCGCCGTGTCGAATGTGGGTCGCAAGACAAGGCAGAACACATCTATTTTTAGACCCCAGCTCACACCGCTAGATCATGTCTTGTTGGGGAACTCAAATATAGGCCACATCCCGCAAAAAAGAACATTCAGCTAAGATTTGTTTACTATAACGATAATTTACTATATAATAATGATACAAGCTCAAATTCGTATCACATAGTTTCCCTTCCTTACCCCCCCCCCCCCCCCCCCCCCAAAGAAAAAAAAAGAAAAAAGAAGAAGAAAAAAAAAGAAAAAGAAAAAAGAACGCCTTTTGTGTAGGCTATATTAAAATCATTTTCGAGTGTCACGCGTTGGCCAAGAACGAAACAGCTCTGACGAATTGCTGCAATCATTAGCATAAGGAAATCTTATCTTCGGTAAAATACGATCTCCCGTAAGCATAATAAACGCCTAAATTAGCCTACTAGGCAAATACTGATATTCAAGGCATAAAAGCACCTCCACCCATTTCGCAAATATGGTATCACAGTTTATTTTCACCGAGGCTACTCTTTCATTAAAATTATATAAAAAGAGGTTTCTCTGATTGTTGATTTAGTTTCTCGACCACATCAGTCATCCACAGCATGAATTTATAGGCTACCTTCTCAACGAAAGCATGGCTGTCGCAGACCAGCGCCACACAGGAAACCAGTGATCAGGAAGTCGACTATCAACAGCGAAACAGAAAGTACTTTAGCCTTAAAGCGCGCACGTAGGTTCAGCTATGTCGAAACCACAGGCGCTTGTATCAGGACACGCGAGCGCCTATGCCTGTGACGCGTCTCCCTTTGGTTATCTATAATACATAAAGGGAGACGCGTCACAGGCATAGGCGCTCGCGTGTCCTGATACAAGCGCCTGTGGTCGAAACTATGTTATGTGGCCAAGCAAACCTGCGATTGCTGCTGCTACTGCATCTCTCTCTCTCTCTCTCTCTCTCTCTCTCTCTCTCTCTCTCTCTCTCTCTCTCTCTCTCTCTCTCTCTCTCTCTCTCTCTCTCTCTCTCTCTCACTCTTTCTTCCGAGAAAAGTTAGTCTTGACCAGGTACAGTATTGGCCATGTAGGCTACAGTCTTTGACTCTCAGTGAAGGCGTTTTTCGGTTGAATAACGTTATAAAAGAACGATACCCAGCATTAATAGTTTCTAAGAAAGAGAGCAAAGACATCCAGAAATATGCCTATGGTGTTAACACAGACTTAGATCTATATAGAATAATTTAGCAGTTTTCCGTAAAAATGAGAAAGAATGCCCATTACTATTTTTTTTAATCAGAAGTTCAACAAGACGATGCTAAAATAAATCATTACCAAACTATCAGGAAAATAGCAAACATGTTAAGTACCTGTCGGACATGCAAGCAGGATTGTTAAACCCAAGGTAGATAGAAGAGTTTCTGTAGATGGTCAAAGTCAATTGGCCATATACAGTATTGTCCAACGTTCTTCTATACGTGCTGCGAATTAAAGACAGCAACAGAAAGGCATTACAGAAGGCGCATGGTGAATCTGAACGCGCATCAACATCAATTGTCATTTTCAACGGGTCAACATTGAAAATGAGTGTGGTGTGATTGAGACTCATGCATGGTGAAAGCTTACTTCAACTTGATATCAGTTATTTACTACAAAAACATGCCGATCCTGCAAAAGAGCAAAAGTCAGGAAATCAACAGATTACCCCGTGCTCATACTTTTCATCGACAGAGACGTACACACGCCAAAAAAAGCTTAAAAAGTGTAGTAATATCTGATTTGATTGCCTTGCTGATTTTGGACCGAGGCATTTTCAATTTCAGTAAACAGCCAGAGCTGGAAATAAACTCGCTGAATGCGGGTGCCTAAAAATAGCAGCTGCTGGCCCCGAAGGTTGCTGACGGGAGAAAAGGGGGAGAGGGGGGGAATGGGAAAAGGGGGGAGAAAGAAAAGAGAAAAGCAAAACAACCACCGACTGAAGCAGGCAGAGAATAAGAACGTAGTCTCCCGCATTTTCTGCTGAAACGAAGGGTCTATTTAGGCTGGCCAGGGCCCGGCGAGTTTCGAATACTCAGTCCGGCAAGGAGGTCCGCGCAATGACGTCAGAACAACAACTGAGAACCGCGCCGCAGACGTCATCACTGGCAGGAATAACGGATGAGAGTCGCTTTATAACTCCACACATTATTCCCCAGCCAAGACGAAAAGAGCAAAGGACCCTGTAAGACAGATAGTTAAAGACTTCTTTTCCTAAATAGCCCTCGTCCTCCCAGCAATAGAACAAAAGAGTTAAACTAGTTCAGTCGATACATAAAACAAGACCTACATTTTATTTTAAAAAAAAATGCTACCAAAAATACCTACATGAATAAATAAATAAACAGAAACATAATTAAATAAATTATTAAATAAATAAATGCATAAAAAATGCATAAAGAAATAAATAAATAAAACCAGTATTAAAAAAAATCCAACTACAAGCAATTACCATCCATGCAAATACTGCTTTCAAAGTACATAGAGGGCAAGAGGCAAATCCGACAACTCTTATTGATTATACCCTTTTCTTCGTAATATCCTTATATAACAACAACAGCATCAACAACAACAAAAACAACAACAACAACAACAACAACAAAAAAAGGACTGTACATGTAATAGTAGACCATTTCTTTCACGGCCAAAAACTGATTGCTGTCGCGACGACTACGAAAAAAAAGAAGAATCACGAGGAGGAGGAGGAGGAGGAGGAGGAGGAGGAGGAGGAGGAAGGTAAAGGAGTTGTTGCGAGGCAGTAGGATGAAAGGAAGAAGAAGAAGAAGAAGAAGAAGAAGAAGAAGAAGAAGAAGAAGAAGAAGAAGAAGAAGAAGAAGAAGAAGAAGAAGAAGAAGAAGCAATATCATGATACTAAAAATGAATCAAAAGAAAAATAGAACACCTGCTATTAGTAACGATGACGACGACGACTATGATGATGATGATGATGGTGATGATGATGAAGATTGTGATGAAGACGAGATGAAGACGATAATGCATAAACAAATCAAATCTGGTACATAAAATAAACACAAAACAAATTGTATCCCTAAAGAGCGTGCTCACTGCGCTAAATAAAGAAATACATGAATAAATGCATAAATAAATCAAATAAAATAAGTAAATAAAATGAAATAAAATAATACAATACATAAACAAAATATAATGAAATAAACTAAAATAAATAAATAAAATGCTGGTGTTGCATTTGTATGTATGTATGTGTATGTGTGTGTGTGTGTGTTTGTGTGTGTGAGAGTGTGATCCTAATGATGACAGTAATAGGGCCAACCGTGAATATAAAACACAAACATCAAGAGCAACGGTAAACACAAACTAAAATAGCAAGATTACGCACATCAAATGGGGGAGGGGAGGGGAGAGGTGTGGAAAAAAAAAAGCCAAAGGATGATGATTAGTGATGATCACTGCGCAGCTACTGGTTCTTATCCAATCACAACACAGAATGAGACAGAGACCAACTCGTCGCTTTTACGTCACTTTCGTCTTTTACTTGGGTCACAGATCACAATAACAGGAAGATTAGTTGGATCGCAGTCTCCCTAGGTGTCATCCACGTCAAAACAACACATTTCCCAGAAACAAAACAAAGGTGTAAATCTGGCTTCAAAGACGAATGTTCGGTTTAGCCAACATATCCGTGGAGTACAATAAAGCCAAATATGCATACAACGAACACGCTTCCCGCGAACAACGCTTTTACCGAAGAGAAAAAAAATCCTGGGACAGTTGTTCTTATTTATTACTTATAACTTTTTTTAGATTCAACGAACACGGTTATAACGGAGCTTCGCTTACACCGAATGTTGTTTTTTTTTTTAATCCCAGACTCTAAATTTTGACGGATATAACACGTCGAAGTACCAAAACATCGCACATGACGTAATTAAAATGTGAAATGCTCACGAAATTTTGACGCCATTTATGTGTCTATAGAAATGTGCACATGCTTTATTGGCGTGTTTCTTCCTAACCCTTTGGAGACGACCTCATTTTATGTTATTTTTTAGATCTGGCACAAAGTGACAGGCTTAACTTTTTCTTGTGGTTCTTGGGGCCCCAGGAACTTTTCACAAGTATAGGAAAGTTTACATTTACGTTTGAATTTTCAAAATGTATCAGAATAAAGTACATGCATGTGTATTTAGTGAAAATATACAAGGTTTTTAACCATCATATCTCTCCATTTCACTTAGAACGAAGGAATTATGTGGCTCTGAACCTCCACTATTATCGCTGTGATTGCACCACAAAGGCTAACACAAGCATTCAAATTACATGTATTCCCAGAAAAACAATAAAGCAGATAAGATTTCACTGCTATAGTGGACGATTGGTGGACGTGCATCTTTCACACTGTCACAATAAAACCACTGGAAAATATTTCGGAACTCGTCAAAATGATTGCCGATAAGGATCATTGGCAAGACGGAAAGTTCGTTATTAGACACATAGCACCTCTATAACCGGTTTTGTTCTTTGAGAGCGAAGCCGAGACGACTCTCCTCCGTCTTTTTTGGCACAGGCAGGTAAAGACGACAGATCAGCCTGATCGTCTCCTAAGGGTTAAAAACATGGCGGCAAAACGAAAATTAATTCAACTCACTGTGATAGAGAACTTGAAATAATATCCCATGTGGGAGTGCATCCACACAAGACAAAAAAAGCTGATATAAATAAGGAATTTGGCATTCCATTATCAACGGCAAGCATCTTTACTCAGAAAACAGAATACAAATTTTTCATCCAAATTACAACATTCACATTGGATAGTGTGTGTATTACCGAATGTTAGTTTTGTGATTGCACGTTTCGGATTTTTGTATGACATTTCGTATTTTTGCATGATGTTTTCTTAACTTAAACTTTGTAAATCTGCTAAATATAACCCGCTTGGAGTTTCCCTGTGAGGGACAAGCGTGCTTCTGAAATGAATTAAATTATTTATTAACAGCCACTCACACACACACTATAGGCCAATATCGTAATTCCTACAGTCATAATCTCTCTCACACAAAACACTGTATAATATATTAACTTAAAAAAAAAAAAAAAAAAAAAAAAAAAAAACAATGACACCATAGCAACATTTGACAAAATCACACTTGACATATACAATATAAAAAAATGGACAAGCGCATATTATAGACAAGCCATTTATTACACAGAATGCTTAAAGAAACAAAGCACGCAACACACACCCACACACCCACCTCGCACTTTCGAGACCATCGGGGCTAAATAACTTTTCTCACTCACTTACTCATTCTCTCTTAATCCCCCCCCCCTCCGGTCTCTCTCTCTCTCTCTCTCTCTCTCTCTCTCTCTCTCTCTCTCTCTCTCTCTCTCTCTCTCTCTCTATTTCTATCCTCTTCATCTGGCAAAAATCTTCTAAAATTAATCCCTTTTGCAATACCATGACAAGAATACAGTTTTACGTGTTCTGGGCTGTAAATCTAACATCAAGGACTCATTTTAAAGACACGATGGATATAACGAATACAAAAACTCAAATCGGTCACTAACCGTTGTACGCGTGCTCGACTGTATAAACATATAAATATTGCACCCTTTTTGGGTGATTAACGTAAAACGGAGTAATAAACAAACACAATCAACACAGACTGAGATGTACTCCGATGTTCGGATTTATCCCCAGGCATGAAGTCCAAGTATAGTATTACACCTTACACCCACTGTGTCCGAGACTTTGTCTTAATAAATTTAATACGCTTTAACATAAACGGCGCATCATAAACCACGAACCCAAACTGTATATGGACGCACCAACATGTCACCAACAAAAAATCTGGACTTCTGGTGAACGAAATAAACCTCTTATAAGCATCGCTAAGGTGTTGTTGACTCTGCACCAGTACTTTAGTCAAACTCGTCTCAGTATCGCAATAAAAGATCTATTACACAGGAACAAAAAATAAGCTTAAATCAAAGAAGAAAAACAAAAAGAATAGGCATGTACTATAAGAATACTGTATATATGTAGAGATGATCTGATGGAGACATGATAAAAGTTTAGATGCATTGGCAGGTGGACAAATGGACGGAATGAATGGTTAGACGATGTGCATAAACATGAATAAATAAATAAGCGGAATATGAAGCTGTTGGAATGGTCAGATAGAGAGACAGAAGACTGAGGTTTAGGTGCTTGGACAGATGACACCTTGATGGATGGACGAACAGGAAATGAATCAATGAAGTTAGTGCTGAATCAGCGATAAAGTACCTTGTCTAACAAACGTCTGATTGACGTCCAGAAGGATGTCACAACCTTCGATGATCATCCTCTCTATGGCGAGGTTCTTGCGTATGTTTTCCGTTTCGCTCACCTCGTCATGCATCACCTGTAATCATCATCATCATCATCATCATCATCATCATCATCATCATCATCATCATCATCATTATAAACAACAACAACAACAGTGACAACTACACCTTTCCATTGCAAATATCGTCATCAACACTACCTTCAACACGAACGGATGTCGCTGTAGTTATTATCCTTATAGTCACCGCAGTCAGTAATAACTCAACGTTGCAGTCGTCCTTAACATCCTAATTACCATCCATCATCATCATTATTATCATCGTCGTCGTCGTCTTGATGTTCATCATCATCATCATCATCATCATCATCATCATCATCGTCACTACCACCTCCACCCTCTTCCTTCTCCTTCTCCTCCTCATCATCATCATCGTCGTCGTCGTCGTCATCGTCTTACCCTGGACAGCTCCTCAAGTTTGCTCTTGGCAAACTCCAGACTCTCTCTCTCCACATGGTCGTGAGGGGTATGTGCCAGCAACTCGTGCAACGTGATGATGTAGCGAGGTATCTGCAAAAAGCAAACTCGAATGCACATCACACCTCCAATACTCAATCCAACCAGCATACGCACACGCATACACACACACACACACCCACGCACACCCACACACCTACACACACATACACACACACACAGCTCCAAACACAAAAAGGAGAAATGACTTTCAACTTTCATTCACACGGATGACAAGTTTTATCAAAAACACCAAATCCAAACGAGAATCGGAATCAGACAAAGAATCCCTGTAACATGAGAATAACAGAACAAGGCTCCTGGTTTAAAGAGTTCTCCTTTTATTAAATTAAAAAATATGTATTTAAAGTAAATGCAAGGACAAAACTATACACATGAGGAGACAATGGCAACAAAACCTGGATTAAGAGCTAAAAGAAATGTTCCGTTTACCAGACTGTTTCTTCAGCAATGCAATTCAAAGCCTTCCAAGTTTGAAAGTTTGCATGCGCAGGGCGAGAGGTAGGATCGAGATGAAAGGAACAGTCGTGAATATGGTCGTCTGCCTTTCTAAAGCAAGCTTAACGACTGAATACTGTACTGTTTTGTTTATATTCCTACTGACGGCAAAACAGTGAAAAGTAATAAGCGCAGTTCTATCTCTAAAGGTAAATCAGATGTGGACATAATTATAGACTGTATCAAATAGGATCTTCATTATTACCAAAGCGCTAACGACCGTTTCATCAGACCTAAAATAATCACTATTCAAACCACGGACACTATTTTTTAAAGACACTGATCATATCCTATCCCGTACTCGAAAGTCGTTTGAGCATCACAGATGATAGTCCAAGCAGCGTACTCCATCTTTCTCTGTCCTCAGCAACCCTCATGGCTTCGCTCAGTGTCAAGCCAGCCCATTCTCGAATGTTGTCCTCCCACCGCTTTATCTGTCTCCCGCTTCTTCGGCCTCTTTGCACCGTGACTTGCAGGATGGTCTTTGCAAGGCCTGATGATCTGGTGACTGGCCAAACCATCAGAGTTTCCGTTTCTTCACCGCTATGAGCATGTCATCCTGTTGTCCAGAGGCTTGTGTGATGGTTTGTCGGACTTCGTCGTTGGTGATATGACCGGCATAGAAAATGTCGTATTTTAAATAAAGCACAAATGCTTTCAATTAATAAGACCCGAATACATAATTAAAATAAAATAGAAATTAACAAATAAATAAACAACTAAATAAATCAATAAATATACATATAAATAAATAAATAAATATTTATGAATACCAAAACTTTACCATGTCAACACGTTTTTCTGATTTAAAAACATATAACGCCGCCCGATGGACTATAAATAAATTAAGTAAAATAATATTTCAAACAATTTAAAAATAGCAGTAAAAAAATGACCACATTGTTTCCCAAGATACTTATTTTTCACATAGATGGTTTCACATATCGTAAAACGGTTGAAACTGTTTAAAAAGATATAGACTACTTCTTATTCCAAACAACCCAACTATATTGACAGAACGTTTCACGATATGTCAAATTATCAAGTTATAATTCACTGCAAATATTTCTCATACTTGGTACAGTGCAGTTTGTACACAATTTTTTTCCCTGCGCGCCTCTATAATATTGTAGAATTCGAAATGACAATACTGTTAAAATATATCTCAAGACGTACACTTCTTTAAAAGATAGTTTTATAATTCACACACTAAACTACAACATTCTCACTGGAACCTATCACAAAATACTAGAAATTCCACATACGTGGGGTTTCCTTGCAGAACAAGAGTAGATGTAATCTTACCAAAAAAGAACAACACAAAGTAAGTTGCACGTGCGTTACTTAGAGAAACAATATGGATTTGTCTACTCTATTTTAGCAGCTTTCTGCGTACATTCCTAATGCTCTCATCTCCAAGCTAATCCCGACGAACGTACAAGTGTCCCCAAACATTTCAGTCTCTCCATGTATCTACACTCGTCTCTTGACTATCTTATTCTCTCCCTTTCTCTCCAAGCCATACAGCGTCGTCACCGCCATTCTCTTCTCCCACCTCCCTTCTTTTTTCTCGCTCTATCAGTTCATCCGCACCCTATTTCCTGCTATCTCCTTCTCTGTCTCTGCCTGTCTGTCTGTCTGTCTGTCTGTCTGTCTGTCTGTCTTTCTCTCTCTCTCTCTCTCTCTCTCTCTCTCTCTCTCTCTCTCTCTCTCTCTCTCTCTCTCTCTCTCTCTCTCTCTCTCTCTCTCTCTCCTTCTCTCTTGTTTATAAAGAATTGAACAGGTATCCAATAGTTATTAACTCTGTTGTTAATTGTCTTCGATACTGGATAAAACTGCTGCAAGTGTCTGTTGACAGAATCCCAAAGAAGGCTTACCTAATGCTAAAAGATCTTGACTCTCGAGGAAAGAAAACTTGGGTTTCTAATGTAAGAACTTGTTTATATGAAAATGGTTTTGGTTTTGTATGGCAAGAACAAGGTGTTGGTTGTGTGATAAAGCTTTTTTACGTCTGTTCAAACAGCGTTTAGTTGATTGTAGATGGCAAAACGTAACCGCTCATCTGAATGAAAGTGAACGGTTCTCTACTTATAGATCCTTTTGTTGCCCACCAAATCAAATTCCCACGTATCTGTTTTGTGATATTAATCGCCATTTAAAATATAGGCTTATTATGAGCAAGTTTCGCTTCGGCGTTTCAGATCTTAGAGTCCATTATTATAGATATAGATATAATCGCCTGCAGGATTTGATTTGTCCATTATGTAATGTTGGAACTGAAGACGAAATACATATCCTTTTTTGTTGTCCTTTCTATGAATGTTTAAGGATGGAATTGATTCCTAGAAAGTATTATAGAAGGCCCAGTGCATTTCATATGCATCTACTTTTGTCGTCAACAAACATGAATATCATTAAAAATGTCTGTATTTATTTGTATAAGGCTTTCAAGGCAAGGGAAATAGCGCTTTCTTGATTATTATGATATTGTGACCATTTATTTGTTAAACCAAACAATATTTTGATTGTTATAAATTATTATGTACATTTTGTTTGTATCACACATCCCTTCCTGATGGGGTGTGCCCTATGGAATAAATCACGTATCACGTATCACGTATCTCCTTCTCTCTCGTACTCTCTCGCTGAGAGCCGACGGCACATTTGTATATTTACTGGAAATACTTGGAAATAGTCGGGAATCAGAACGAGCCAAATATCGGTCTATGGCTCGGTGGGTCTGTCGGTCGGTCTGTTGGATGCCAATTGTCAAGAACCACTGAACGGAGTTTGACCACACTTATAGGAACATAACACAGGTTAGTGGCCTGCATCCCGTGCCATCATATTTTGCTGTACCGCAAATGTCAAGGTCATTGGAATCATTTTGTTGCGAAACCCTTTGTGCTCAGTATGTTTAAAAAAAAAAAAGACCGCTTCGATTTTGTTGAGTTTTGCAATACAGATATTTCTAATAATGGACCATCCTTCAGTAGCAGTGGAGTCCGGCTGTCGGTCAGAATTTCGCTTTGATAGTTAATACAGGATGCTATATATACGCGCCTTTCCCCAAATCAATTAGGCTCAAAGCGCGGCGATCTATACCAACACACACACTCACCTGTCTCATCCACCCTCACACACACCAAATACACATCCATCACTCAAACAGGTGGTGTAAAGGCATGGAGATCGCTATAGGAAGACCGAAAGAAAATCGAAATTTTATTTTTGAAATTTTGTATACTGACTGCGTCCTGTACCATTATTGAAGGGAGGGAGGAAACCGGAGCGCCCGGAGAAAACCCTCGGTGACCTCAATAGTCTCGTACCTAAGTCACATACGTTCGCCCCTTGCGGGAATCGAACCCGCGACCTTCGGCATATGAAACCGGCGACTTGTCCACTGCGCCACGAGGCCACCAAGGTGTGTTCACAACACAATGCCGTTTTTTGAAGAATAACCGAACCAAAATGTATCATATTTACTTTGCGAAACTATAATTACTGCTAAGCATGTTAGATCATTGGTATTTGTATACTTTCTCAAATGGTCAAAGAAATTGTGCTGCGCTGTTGTCTAAGCACAGTTTGCACTGCACTGTATTTAACACTTGGCTGCACCGATTTTATTTTGTTGTAGTTGTTGTTGTTGTTGTTGTTGTCCAAATTAGTAGTTTATTATTTTATGTTTTCCTTTGGCTTTGCTAGGATAAAGCCGAGCTACAACACCGCATGGAAAATTATCACCTGTAAAAATGCTATATTTTTTGGCTATGTGCGTTTGTGTGTGTTTGTTTGTTTGTTTGTTTGTTTGTGAGTGTGTAAATACATTTGAATGGCTTGCCATCTTGGATTTAAATGACAGTATCCGTGAAAGCAAAACACTTGCACTCGCCGCCCAGTATCCATCCAGTCTGGTGGGTTGAGTTCATTATTAACTGGTTTAAACAACGCTAATAATAAATATTATTTTTTATTTTTGAAAAATTAAAAAGTGAAAAAAGGTTTCTCAGCTACCGCTCTGGAACTAATAATGATAATAATAATAGTGGTAGACAATAGTACAGCACTCAGCAATCTGCCAGTGTTTATGTGCACACACTAAAACCACAGACTTCAAACTTGTGATGGACTCTCAGCTCATTCTCTGAATAAGCAATGTTTTCGCTCCTCAATTTCGACACAAGCAATAATTATATCACCGATGAACTTTGTTGTCAGCGCGTGCGACCCTTTGCGATCCGTCATCTCATTTTTCAAGAATAAAGATTACAGCAATAAGCCTCTGCAAGAGATGTCCTTCAGGTATGATGAGAATATAATAGTAAACCGAGTTCTAGTCTGTGCTCGCACGCATTCCATAGCACGGACTTTTAAATCAAACGATTCGACCAGTGGGTGTCTCGGGTGGATTAAGTGTTATTGGTCAGAGCCTTGAGCAGCTCTTGAGCCGGAAGAGCGCTATTTAAGAACGATCAAATATAGCAGAGCTTTGCGTATGACACGTTATATGCCTTAGACTGGTCAAAGTTTAAAGGGTAAAATCGTACAAGTTCGAGGTACTATAAATCTGTGCGTAAACAAACGTCATTGTTCTAAGCTGTTTTGTTAGATGATCAGTCTAACAGGAAGCGATAAATACGCCCAACTGAGAGCAGTTGTCAGAGAGGACCTTTCATTAGTGCATTTGGTTTTACGCTCACAATTAAGTGACGGAGAGGTTGGGCGGAATCACCGGTTCAATAGCTCATCGTGCTACAGTCTACAGGAAGAGCTTATCTGTGAGCAGTATATATTTTCTATCATTAGTGTGATTTGCATCTATTAAAGATTATGTCTTAGATGTTACTAGTACTGCAGTCACGTTTTCGAAGTCGAGTCATAGCCTACTGACTTAGCCTACTTCTTGCAGTATTTTCAACACTTTGCTTTCTTTAACGTAAAAGAGCCAGTCTTTAAATTAAGTAATACGCCTACAACTACTACTGCTACTGCAGGATAGTATAGGCGCCATATCCTAAACTCAGACTCAAAGCGCGGCGATCTGTAACCAACATACACACATGTTAGACACCCTTACCCACACACGCTCATACACACATTCGTCGTTCAAACATGTGACTCTATTAGAAGATGGAGAGGAAACCAATTTGTCTTTTGTTCTAGGTTGACTGCATCCACCAATACCTGCATGCATTAAGCGTTTACACAGTTTATTTTACCTGTCAACATCTTATCTCAACTAAAAAGTGTTTGTAAACAAAGCCCATTGAACGAGATTGTTATCAAAAAGTTAAGGCCATTGAACTAGTTTCTTAACCTACTTTCTTAACGGCTACTTAACCTCATAGCAGCTTATAAAGTGCGTCTGAAGTCAAGATCAAAATTGGAAACAAACCAAAAAAAAAAAACCAACAGAAACAAACAACAGACACACACACGCACGCACGCACACACACAAACACACTCACACAACAACTCACAAACCAACTTATAAAATGTTTACTTCACATTATTAAGAGATGAATACGTATTTGTTAGTATACTGACACATTGTTGTGTCTCATAGTGAGATTTGCGAAATTCGAATCTCGTTGCGTTTGAGCGTTTTAAATCGCAATACATGGCTTACTTCCCTTATAAGACCTGTGTAAGCACACAAATAATTTTAGACAAATAATCATGCAAAGCGTTGGCTGTGGATTATGCAGGGAAGGAGATTATGTGTATGATCACTGCATCAACAATCCCTTTGCTAGAATCGCGAAGTGCATACGTTTATCGAGGAATTGAATATATTTTAAAGCTGCTATCACGCTTGATGTGAGAGCTTTCACCACAATAATGTGGATTACATGCTCTTCTATTTTTTGCAAAATGTTAAAAAAGTGACCTCAGATTCACTTTAATTGTATATATTAATTTAGGTTTATCTATGATGGATATTGCAGATGACTAATCATTAAGCACTCAAGCAATTGCCGTAATACACAGTTTGTTCTTGCCGATCAAATACTATAATTGTGCGACATTAGATAACAGTGCGTATATTAAATAACGTTAGTTGTAAATAGCAGAGATCACATGAATAAGGTCGAATATACATGTCGTCCTAAGATCAAAATTGCTCAGTTAGGCTTAAGGTAGAATCTACATTTCGGGCCTAAGGTCGACTACAACATTTCGTCATAAGGTGGAAAGTGCTGATTAGTCGTCTTAAGGTCGAAAATACATTTCGTTCTAAGGTCGAAAATAGTGCATGTGTGTGTGTGTATGTCTGTGTGCGTGAGAGAGAGAGAGAGAGAGAGAGAGAGAGAGAGAGAGGAAGAGAGAGAGAGAGAGAGAGAGAGAGAGAGAGAGAGAGAGAGAGAGAGAGAGAGAGAGAATACGAAAACTGACAATTGAGACACAAGATTAGGTTTATAATTAAATTATTATTATTAATCTGACATGAAAATACAAATAATAAAATAGTATTAAATATAAATATAAAGAGTCGCTAGATGATTGGGAATGTTCCGCAGGAGCCTTTAACCCATTCCGAACACCCTGATGACAGACAAGATTTTCGACCTTAGGACGAAAGGAATATTCGACATTAGGTCGAAATGTAGATTCGATCTAAGGCCTAGCAGAGCACTTTCGACATTAGGCCAAAATATATAAAATTCGACACTAGGCCAAATTGTATATTCGACATTAGGCCGAAATGTATATTCGACCTTATGCAGAGTTCAACACTTTCGACCTTAAGACGAAATGTACATTCGACCTTAGGACGAAATGTAGGTTATATTTGATCTTAGGACAAAATGCATTTTCGACTTTAGTACTGATTCCCAATAGCAATATTGAAATTATATAAGCAACTGACCATATTATTTAAATTATATCATAATAGATACTATTGCGACGGAATAATTTCTATGGGGTTGCTTACGTCGCGTGATTGATACTATGTACCACTGTTTACAAATCGTACCTCTGTAGGACAATGTCACGTAATCAAAACCTACGTCATCTAACTCTATTTATTAAAAAAACAAAACAAAAAAAAAACACCTCTTAGGCCATACTACTGTCAAAATTTAATGCCATGCTGTTATCTGTTACTCTGTCGATGATAAGGTCACCTGTAATAAACTTGATTTAAACATTAATCATCTTCGACATCCTAGACGCGTACCGAATAATAATCTAATAATTCAGACGAATGTATAAACCGAGGTCTAGTCTGTGTACGCACGCATTCCATATCAGAGACTTTAAAGGTCTTGACGCTCATATCCTAGAAGGGAGAGTGCCGGATGCACACAAACATGCAGCAAACACTAGGTCTCTTCTTCACCACACTCGGCCGTTCAGGATTGAGCTCAGTTGTCTTGGCGGCAGACGGTGCACCCAACGGCTGCAAGTGTGCGGCTCGTGCTTGAGTTTGATCCGGTTTCGGTCAGCGCCTTGAACAGCCCTTGAGCTCGAAACACGCTATATAAGAATGAACAAATAAATGAAATAAAATAATGCAACTATGATAAGGGTTTCGTTTTCTAATGTTTAGTCTTCTACAGTTGGGTACTATTAGGGAATATTCTTGGAATTCGTTATCAACCATGACAATATATTAGATACTGTGGGCCGTGGCCGCGCATTGAAAAGAATCAACGTTGCGCGCTGTGCTTGGCTCACAAAAGGGGGGAAACCACTGCATTAACGACAAGCAGCCCTAGCGTTCCTTAAATGATGAATGCTGTCCCTGTACGTTTCTGAAGAAACCGCGCATGACATTTGAAAAAACGCACGCTCAGTAACTCACAAACACTACACAGACACACATATACACAAACAGGCACACATACAGACAGACAGACAGACAGACAGACAAACATACACACACAGAAGACAACGGTACCGCGCATATTCTGGATTTGCAAGCTTTGTGTGGCTCATAATAAATAAATAAACTTGAAACAGACTCCCTAACAATAGTACAACATCCACAAAGAAATAGATTGCGCTTTACCAACTCAAGAGCTGCTCACGGAGATGGCCCTAACAGATTCTAACTCAAACGGCCCAAGGCGTCAACTTGCTGCTTGATGAGCATCGTTTAACACCCCAGACAACTGGGATAGCCTAAGCGACAAGCAGCGTACCTAGTGTTTGCTGGGTGCCTGCATGTAACTCTTTAAAGTCCGTGCAGTGGAATACATGCGAGCTCAGACTAACCACGGTTTATACTCTCGGTTTATACCACTACCACAACCACAACACTTAAAAACCTTTCAGGGGATTTCCTATTTTACCTAAAATTATGTTTCGTCTCACAACCCCAAAAAGCATTGTCTTGAAAAAAACCACACAAACAACAACACAACACCCACAGATCTGCAGCAATGATCAAGGTTATCCCAACATATAAAACAATAGTGTCAAATCCGGAAGGCTGCTTTATTCTATGACAGTCACGCAATTTTATTTTAAAATGTACCTTTATGATTATAGTATCCCACCTTCCCTCGAAGTTTAAAAGTCTTGACACCTTCCCTCAAAGTTCAACGGTCTAGGACCCTTCCCTACAGGTTTAAAGGTCTAGTAGTCATCATTACAGTGATTAAAATACGGGTAAGGATACGTATAGAATTAGCAGTATCGACGAACGACTCGCAATAGCAAAGGCTCAACAACAACCACAAACCTTTTACTCTTTGCCTTTCATCGAGGTCAATGTGACCCAACCTGATTTTGAATTGCTTCGATTCGGTGAATGGAGATCAACGCGTTATGTATTTATTTATTTATTGTGTTGTCTCGGGGTCAAAGGTTTTAGTTAATTTAATGTTATAAATTAAACAATGGAGGCGGAATTAGGCTTAAGGCAAGCAAATGAATTGAAGACAACAAATATAAATGTTTGTGAATTTTTGTGGTCTTTGGCCCTTCTTCAAATAAATAAATAATGGTTCTGAGCCTTATACTTTTTAGATCAATATTTAAGATCGTATTACCACACCCATATACTGGATTTGACAAAAACAAATGTCCATATATTAAAAATACATATTAATTATCTTTTCGACTGCCGCAAGAAGAATTCAAACAGCGTCGATACACAGCTAATCAAAGCAGTTCATCGTGACCTGCTCAAGGTCAACTCATATCAGTCATAACTTTTAGACTCCTTCTTTCAAAAAGGTTATAAGCAATAATAGTAATCATGTTTCTGAAAGCGACCTAGCGATACAGACAACACCAATACTATATATCCTTCGAACAAAGCTAGCACATAAAAGTTCGCCGTGACACCAAAGAGCTTAATGATAGAAAGAGGGGGAACTTGGTACAGAACCGCGAGACGAAAGGTACGAGTTATGCTACCTTGTCGAAATGCTGAAAATGGCTCGTGGCAGAAAGTCAAAAGGCGACCGAGTGAAACAGGGCGGTGACTTTTGCACAGCCATAAATTGCCATAATTCCAGATACAAGAAAAGTTGTGTTGGCAAGTCCTTTTTCAAATTTCCAAGAGACAAAAAAAGGTAAATTGCAATTGAAAAACTTCATTTTTTTTGTGTTTATGTAGGCCTAAACTAAGACCGCTGCAGTGTTGTTAGTGTTAAAACAATCGGAGAGCGGCTTGAATGATTCATGTTATACCTATGTGCTAAGTCCAAAACAGTTTGCTTGCTGACAGTTTACGTTCAACAGATCGCTCACTGTTTACGTTATTGCTAGGTTGTTTGACTATATTTGTGCTTATATTTAAAAAGTAGATGTCAGATTGGCAGTTTGGCTTCGTCAAACTGCTTATGTTAACAAGTTAAATTAGACTAAGTCTGTTTTCTCCTCGTGATCAAATACTGTGCAAGATAACCCCTTACCTAGGCACAAAAATGGTCCTTGATCTGTTGTAATCCCTTTTCATTTGAGTGTAAACGTGGAAAAAAATGTAATGTAGAAACTCAGTCCTTGTTCTGATCTGTGAATTTCTGCGCATTAGATCTATATTGCGTAGAATGTTGTAGTCTAGGTTCTGATTGTTCTGTCTGATTAATTAATTATTTTCCATGAAGTGACTGATGTTATTAAGCCAGTGATGTGGGAGGTGAGAGGGTTGGGGGGTAGGGGGAAACCTGATATAAATTAAATTCCCACTATTAGTGAAACATTTTGTTATTGTGCTTTATTGTGATTAATTGATTGAATGACAGAGCTCTATCTTCCCCACCCACCCCCACCCTCTCTCTCTCTCTCTCTCTCTCTCTTACGATTACGGATTTACACAGTTTCGGATAAATGAAACAGTCTGTCATGCATATTTTAATTTTAAAATATCTGTCGTTGATTAAAAAATAATAAATTCCAGGGCAGAAAACGAACCTATGACATACACACATAAGCAGCATAAAAGCACCAAATAAATGTCAATAAGTAAACATAAAAAAGACAGCTGTAGCGGAATGTTAATAATAATGGTTAAAAGTTTGGTTTTTGCAAGCGTTGCCATAAAAATGTTCTTTTGCAATGGCATAGGCTCAATAATTTACCACGCACAAATCATTCATATAGCAGATGATGAAATATAGCCAGCCCGAGCCAAGGGAAAACATCCGTGAGAGCGTCTCGCATTTTTGTATATGACATAATGGAAGTTCCTCCTCTTTCCGTAATAAGCTCTTTGGTGACACCTCAATCTCCATTAACAATGGAAATCAACAATAACAATCATTCTTTGCGACCTTTTGTAAAACACACATACACCAACCAATCATCACGGTTCTGAGTGTCGTCTAGAACGACACCAAATGAAATATGGTAAATGTCATGTCATTTCTCCTAGTTCTGGCAAACAAAGAACCAATCCCTCCTTGTGAAGAGGTCACTGTGACCCGTTTAAGGTCAAATCATTTTAACAAGTGGTTTAAGGCAAAAGCGTAATTAACTGGTTTTTGAGTGACACCTTAGATTGACACAAAATAGAAAAAAAAAGATCAGTCAATGTAATTTTTCCTTAATCTTTAAAAGAAAGCAGCACTTTATTAGAAGAGGTCAGTGCGACCTTAAGGTACACTCAATTAAAAGTGTGAACAATGATTTAAGGCAATAGTAATACTTTCGTTTATGAGTGACATCTTAGATTAACACTGAATGAAGCCAGGGTCAATGCAATATGTTGCGTATCTCGCACACAAAGCTCGATTTTATGAGCAGAGCTCACTGTGACCCCTGAACGCTTAAGGTCACAACAGTGTTAACAATGAATTAAGGCAGTAGTAATCATCGATACTTCTGAGTGCTGCCTAGAATGGCGCGGACTAAAAGACGGTCAAATGTAATGACTTTATGCATTTATGCACATCAAGCATCGGCCATGAGACAAAAGATTGCAGTGACCTATGACGGCCAATAATAATAATAATAATAAAGTTAAAAAAAATTGAACGACTTGAACACCAAAGAAAAGAGGCGTGTGTTTACTCATGGACCGCGCGAAACGAAAGCAAATATGTTGGTATCTGAAAAAAAAATACATAGGATGGAAAAGATCAGGCAGTGCAATATACCAGCGGGTAATCTTAATTAAAAAAAATAATTCCAATAAATATTAAAAGACGGGGGATGTCAATATAAACAAGGCAAAACAATTTCTTTTAAGGTAAGAAAATAATATCGCGTACTACAGGACATACAATGAATCCCATCCATGCCACATTATGTGAACTAAAATATGAACAACATAATGATGACGACAAACTGGAAGCTGGAAAATCAGCACAAAACGTGTCAACAGGGCACAAAGAAAATGCAAAACTAAAGCATCAATAGAGATTTTAAAATGTAAAAATAAAGCATCCAAGACACGAACAATATTAAGAAGTGTGCACCGGAAGCGCAACATACCATCAGTGTTGGTTAACATGATGTTTTCTTTTAAAAGCTACAATGGTAAAACTAACACTAAATGATCACTATATACACTACGTGTTGAAACAATAATTCATTAAATGGCTTCAATATCATTATAGCCATCAATGAAATTATAACAACACAGAATATTGTCAAAAAGTTGCAGAGAAAGCGTCGCCAGCAGTAAAAGTGCTAAATTAGCTAGATATGCTTAGCTTATCTTGAAATCTGCATAAGCGTGTAGGCAAAAATAAATCCAGTTAAAATATTCGTTATTTATTATTGATGGTTCACTTATACAGCAATAGCAAGGCTAAAAGAACGACAGTCAACAGCATGCAGCAGGCCAAAAACAAAAAAATAAACTGACCAAACGAAAGATAAACAACTAGGAAATGATTGCTTTTGTGTTGAAAAGATACAAACTGATTGGTAAAGAAACAGATGAATCAATCCATGAATGAAGTTCTGTGCTTCTACATTGAAACAAATGATTTACTACGCATGGAAACTTAAAAAAATAAAATACTTTGGTAACCGAACAGTAAATAATCTAAACTCAACGTGTTAAGATCTAAACAACTGAAGCCCTTTATATATACGTTCGAAATCAATAAGTGCTGGGGAACATCAACACTAAAACTCAAATATGTTACATTACATTACATGGTTATTGCTTTAGGTCCAGCGGACTCTTCCGAGCAAAATCAGGATAAAAAGATCAAGACCACAACTTCGCTGAAAGAGGACTCACCCCTGATATAAAAGATCTGCCGAAACAACCCTAGAAAGCGTCCAATATTCCCAAGCTGATCCAACAGACCTCACATACAAATGAGAAGTTTTGTTCCCGAACAGTTTTCAAGAAAAAAAGGTAGGTGACTGGTCTGGCGAAGAAGAAGATAGTATAGTAGATTCATAAAACAGAGTAGGAATGAGAAAGAACAAAGGAGAAAGACAGCGACAGTGGGAATTTAAAGCACTAAATTTACAGAAAGTGGGGATACTATTTATACCGAATCTCCCGGCACCCCCCCCCCCCCACGGGGAAACTCAAATGTGTACAACTGAACGGTCCTAGAGTAGAAATAGAATCAATGAATGTCTGGGAATCAGAACAGAAGGTTGATCCAGTGTGCGTTTAAAAATGTTATTACAACAAACATATATACCAAGTTCTATTAATGATATGTCCTAGAAGAAAACCTAAAATAACGAATTGTAAACGAAAGGGCAAATGTTGAGCGACGGAAAGCAGTGTGCCAGTAAATGAACATCTAAAAAATTAAAGCTAGTGACCTGAATAAAATGTACAGAAACATTACGGAAGGAAATGCTTAACACAGAACAAAATGGATCGAATGACCGAATAAAAATGTTAGTGCCCATCTAATACAACACAAACAGTCTAGCGTCCAGCCTAACGCTTAGTGTTAGACAACAAAAATGTCCAGCTACCAATAACAAAAAAGTCAATCTACCAAAACAAAATAAATTTAAGTCAGTACAGTTCGCAGCTAAAGGAAGCAAACAGTGATGATCCGAACAGAATAAAACAGCTGTGCAGTGTCCAGCTAAGGAAGCAAAAACGTTATCATCTATTAACAGACAACAGGATATTTGTCAATCAGCAACAGAAACCAGTCGATACTCGTATATACTAATTATACCAGTTAATACAGGAACGGAGTAACTAAGTGTCAAGGTGACGAAACGAAATTATTGATTTTACAATGTCAAACTAAAGAAACAAGAACGTCTATGTGTCCAGCTTTTCAGAACAGTGTATAATTTAAGGTGAGTTAGTTAGTAATACCATTTTAAATTAATTGATGTCCACCTAATACCTTTAAAAACAGTTTACAACTATTAACAGAACTAGAGCAGTCTGTCCAACTAAGAAAAATCTTTATAAAACTAACAGAACAAGTACGTCAGCTAAACGGTCGACGTGTACAACAAAATGAATCAAAGGCGTCTAACAAATCAATGCCAAAAATCAAAGTCAAGCTCCAGCCAAACCTAAAACAAAGTCAGAGTTGAAATGCAAAACCAAACGGAGCAGTCAGGAAAAAACAATAACACATAAATCAGTTAATGTCAACAATAAAATAAGGCTAAAGAGAAAAAAAACCAAAAACAACAACAACAGAACCAAACAAAAAATAAAGGCACGATTGTGTATGGAAAGAGATCTTGGCTGGTACAGTGGAAAGAAAACAAAGCTCACTGAACTGGACGTAACAGAATGGACCACTGACTGATTACTACTGCAATGAGGCGACTCTGTGACTACAGATGCTAAAAAAAAAAAGGTTTTGGACTATAAATCCTAAACAGACTTTGGACTATGACGATATTTGGAAGTACTGTTTACTACACTAGGCTTTTTGTCTACCCACCTGATGCATAGGGTAGGTAAGGAAGGTCTCCAGAGTTCGTCCCTGACAGTCGCCCTTTTCGGGGTCATAGTGGACGTGTCTGTGCATCGGGCTCTGTTCATACTTCTGCTTCAGAGCGGCCGCCTGCGTCACACAAAGCAGCCGCAATCCAAGAACCGAGCAATCCATTGCCCATTGCACTTACTCCAAAAAAATAAACAGACGTTCGGTGAACATGCTCACCGACTAAACACGGGGGAGGTGAGTCGAGGTGACAAGGTATATAATACATTGTGAATAAGTGTGACATAGTGCGCGTATGTTTAATTTTTAAGATTTCAAATCAAAATGTGTCCGCGGAGGCATGATGGAAGTTTAAACCTTTAACATAAATGGCATGTGTTTCAGCAGTGCTCGTTTGTGGCAACATCACATGAAATAATTTGTGACAGGTGTTCCACATGTGTGAATAAATGTGGAATAGTGGAAATTTTAAATTTAAAAAAAATTAAGTCAGCGCCATGTGTTGTAGGTGAGGTCTGAATAGTAAAGAAAGGTGCCAGAAACGAATCGTCGCTCTGTATAGATCTATGTAGTAATTTACATTAGCGGGTAGGTGATACAAGGTAAGCTATTAACATATCAAATAAATGCCACGTGAGGCAGGTTAAATGTGTTGTTGTGCAAGAAGTAAAGGAAAAATTGAGATTTTTAAAAGTCAAATAAGTGTACGTGAAATTGTGGCAGGTGCTATAAATACTGATGAAACACGACACATGAAAAATAAATTACGTGTGTAACACTGTTGTGGTGGCAAATAACATTTGTGCAGTGATCCAAGCTCAGAATAAATTAATGTATCGATGTTCACAAGTGTCATATTTTCATTGGCCAAGTAGAGTGTGCCTAACACTAATATCGCGAATTAACGGACCAATCACAGATGGCAATATTTCTAGTAAAGCTTGGAATACGAAAGTCGTAAGGATACTTACACGCACTATTTACAACTGTTGTCCACGCACCACATTGTTTGAACTGTATGCCACGAACCTGCCTCCTTCGATTTAGTTCATAAATCTATAGTTAGTGCAGAGCACAGAACGTCTTGCTGCTATTTACTTCAGATACTCCGAACATAACAATAAAGCCGACGGAAGGTAAAAACTCTTTCTTCTGTGATGGAAGCTAACAAAAACATTCTCAGGGTGGCCTTTTTTATTTTTTTTTTATAGTTTTATTAGTTTTATTTTTTAAAGCCACGTAGGCAACGTTGTCAATTTTCAGTCAGTATAGGTCTACTATCAACGTGACGTGTAGGCCTAATGCTACTTTTCGTCAAGTTGATTGCATCTGCCCAGAATATTTCAGTATTTATATAATGCGAAGGCGTGAAACCTGAAAGTTTGTTGATAATTAAAATGTGCTGCAAACGTGTCCAATGCGTGAACTACTTTGTCATGGTGCATTCTTTGGAATGTGCTGTGTGAAGTGGTCTTTGACATAGGCCTTTGAACAGCTTTGGAATATTTATTGTTTTGACGAAATTCCCGTTGTATATTTGGATTTGATGAAATCGATACATAAATGATACCAGCATGTTGGCGTGGAATATGAAATATTTCCAACTCGCTCGATTCAATGTTTCACTCGCCTTCGGCTCTTGGAAACATTGAATAGATCTCGTTGTATATCTCCGATTCCATGCCAATATGCCGATAACATATAATGGCATGCCTGTGATTTTGGAGATCGATGGGTTTTGAGAGCACTTGTTGAGGGAAAGTGCCAAATAAAACAGAAATATCTTGGCTGTGTCTTTGTGGAAATGGTGAATTAACACGTGCTAGTGTCTTTGTGTGGTAGTGGTGCATTTACGTGTGGGTATTAAGTGCCAGTGTGAATATTGTCTGTTATAGTGTAGTGAATCGTTAAATATTACTATTCAGTGTGAATATTGTCTGTTATAGTGTAGTAAATTGTTAAATGTTACTATTTGAAATAGAATGTTTTACTTTCAGTTGTGTGTACTTGGACTCAAAGGTAATTAGTTTGTGTTCAACGGTCTTTTTCCTGAAGTGTGATACTATCACTGGTGTGCATTTGTTGGATTTAAATGTTTGATTGTTCAACATACAATCAACAGTGTGCTGGAAACTATCTGACATATGTCGACTATGAAAACAGGTAGTACTATGTCTGTACGTCCAAAATGTCGAACACATTATTTGACAGACCCTATGTGAAATTATTTTACGCTATTGGAGTTCAGATAAAGTTATGAGCTTGCATAAATTAACAAAATATCTTCGTGCGTTTAGTTTTAACTAGAAGTACGTACTAATGTAATGGAAATGTAAGACTCAGACTGGAAAAAAAAGGTTTCTTGAGGTTCATACACACTCGGGTTGCGTAACAGTCTTCTACACCATATGTTATTTGTCTACTTTGTGTTCTTTGGGATGCGCGTCAACATGTTATGGTATAGTGATTTCTACATGCTTAATTGTGGTGCAAGAAACGAAAAAAGAAAAAAAAAGATAAACAGGCAACAGGTTGACAAGCCAAAATCAGGCCATATAGCACAACTCCGTACAAAGTTGGAATAAGGCCACACAGTACACATTTCCACGAAGTGAAAACAAGCTAGGCCAAACAGTACACTGTTCAAATTGGGAACAGGCCACACACGACATCTCGGCAAATAGTGGAAATTCGCTACTCAGTCCAAATCTCCATCATGTGGGATTGTCAAGACCACAACGGACAAATGTGGACATACACCGAATGAAAAGACCACATAATACAAATCTGTACACAGTGGGAACACAATACAGATAATTACGTAAACATTGGGAATAATTCCACGCAGTAAAAATACATCTTCACACACACAGTGGAAGAAAGGCCACAAAAACAGTTCCAAACGCATGAGAATAAGGCCAATCAGCACCAGCCTTCACATAAATGGCGATAAAAAAGCGTATACAAAATCTCGGCACAGAATAGGAAAATACATCCATACATTTTCCCAGTAGATTACCCACAAAGAACAACTGGGCGTAAGGTACTATTCCCACTGAAATAGATTGCAAAGGTTAGGGTACAAAGAACATGACAGTCGAGGATTTTGTCTCTTGATGTATACGAAGACAGAACTGTTGTTAGATAATTATACACTACACGAAATTTACGTGACACAAATTATCAACTACACGAATTGTACGTGACACAAAGTACCTGGGAAGCAAACGTCACAGGTTAAAAAAAAAGGGGGTACATACCAAAACAACTACATAAATAAAGAAAGTAAGACATAATATAAAAAACGCGATTCGCTATCAAAATTGGTTTGTGTGTGTGTGGGTGTGTGTGTGTGTGTATATATATTTTGGTGTGGGGTAGGGAGTGCGGGTGTTAATCCTTCAAACACTTCTTCTTCTTCTTGTTCTTGTTCTTCTTGTTCTTGTTCTTCTTATTCTTGTTCTTCTTCTTTTTCAACAACAACGAATAATAATAATAATTAATAATGATAATAATAATGATAATAATAATAATAATAATAATAATAATAATAATAATAATAATAATAATAATAATAATAATAATAATAATAATAATAATAATAATAATAAATTATGAAGTTTTTAAAAAATAATATAAAAGCGCGATTCAAAATTAACAATAGAACCAACACCTGACCGGGTATACAAAACACTCCTTATTCTATTAATACCTTTGTGAATTGAAGCGTCTTCGCACATCAAACATGGGGAACAGAAATTTTGGGACATAAACTGTCAACAATACACCGGGAATACAAAACACTCCCTGTTCTACTAACACCTTTGTGAAGCGTCTTCGCATACCAAACAGTGGGAATAGCAATTTTGGGATACACTGTCATCAACACAGCAGGATTACAAAGACCTAGGAACACAATATTGCAAAAAAACGACAATGCTTTGGCACAAACATCGGTGGAAGAATGGAAAGAAAATGCCTAATGGTACAAAATGAAATAAAAATTAAAACAAGATAGCAAGACATATAAAAGTATTCATACACACACACACACACATACTGGGCTGACAACTAAGCATTTTCAGAAGTGTTAAGTTTCCTGCCGCTGTTGTGACCTGGCTTTATCCTAACGAAGCAAACTAAAAACATGGAATAATATGCCACTTTCTGAAAAACATTATCGAAATCGGCTCAGTCAATTTTGAGAGTCAGTGTTCAGAAAATGGTGAAGCAAAATAACCTTGACGTTTGAGAAAGTACGAAAGTATGAATAATCCAACATACTTAGTAATAGTTAAAGTAGGCACAAAGTAAAAATAATGAATTTTGGTTCAATTTAAAAAAAAAAAAAAAAAGAAGACCAAAAGTGTGTTTTGAACAAAAAAAAAGGTGAAATTCGTAGCGACTGGCTGACCGACTGTTCGCTACTGAAGGATGGCCCTTGATTTGAAGAACGCGTATTCCCAAACTCAAACAAAATCGCTTCTGCTGGTCGTTTGTCAAATAATGAGCACAACGTGTTTAGCAACAAAAGGACTCCAATGATCTGGACCTTTGCGGTAGGGAAAATATAATGGAACGAGAGGCAGGCAACCAACTTACGTAATATTCCTATGAAGTTTGATCAAAATCCGCTTAGGGGTTCTTGAGATATTGCTTCCAACGGACTGACCGACCGACAGACGGTCAAGACCGACGTTTGGCTCGTTTTGATTCCCCCCCCCCCCCCCCCCCCCCCCCCCCCCCCCCCCCCCAATTATTTAAAAAGATTTTTCAGGAATGTCTGGAAATTTAAATTTAAAAAAAAAAAGTCAATGATAGTGAGAAGGACACATAGTTAAAAGGGGCACTCGAAGCAAGAGAAGCCAGGAGAACGAACACACGTAAGTCTGTATAGGTCGTGTACATTTAATATCATGCAACAGTAAAGCTAAAACAATAGGAAGATTATCAACGAGAGTGGAAGGAAGTGGGAAACACATAGTCTGGAAAGGATTGTCGCCGAGAAATAGCAAACAATACAGGAATATCAAAGCCCAAGGAATAGCTTGCACGTTTGAACGAATATAAAAGCATTGTTTCTGAAACGGGAAAAAAAAGACGTAGATTATTATTAAAGAAAACGCAATGCAATTGCAAAATAACAATAGGCATAAAGAGGATAAAGGGAGTGTGAAAAAAATCCGAAACTGTTGCTGCAGTCGAACAGCGAAACTAGCGGATACAGCTCTGTTAAGTTGAACGATGTAAGTAACGCTTTTGACTCTGAAATAGATATTAGGACCTATATTTGAAGACATACTAAGCGACAGCATAATAGAACGGTAACAAGAAGGATAGTTTGAACACAAATGTTAAAGAAACAGCCAGTGAAACAGAACAGAAACGCTAACAAACTACTTTTCAACGATTTTAGCAAGACGTTTAAAACAAACAACCTTTTGTTAAACCACAGTAGGATATGCAAAAGAATAAAGGAATAGTATAACAATAGACAAGGATGGAGTTTGCGGGAAAATACAGAAACTGTTATTAATATAACAGTAATGCCACGGGAAACAGCTGCTTGTTTGAGTGATTGTAGTATATAGCCTTTGAAACTAAAAACAAGAGAATATTCGAGAACAAGCAATGCCTCAGTGAAACAAGAACACATGTGGGGGAGGAAATCGTTCAAGTTGTTATCTACAGGTAAGTACTACTGAAAGGATCAAGAACATTGCTTAAAGCCAGACTAGGTCGAAACAAAACTGGAAAGAAACTAATGCTCTTAAACGACGCAAAAACTGACGTGAGATTACTACCATTATCACTTCTACAGCCTGATGGGACAGTAACATACCCCACTACAATCAACTGAACAGTAACGAACGGCAGCAAATATTAAATACTAAGGGACACCACGAAGAGCAAAAACAAACAAACAAAAAAGTCTCTAACAAACAACTAAAACACAACACAAACAATTCACGCTTCAAATATGACTTGCTTTTCAGAGGCATCAATTATCCAAAATACTTCTATCTGACAACAAAAAATCATTATCTAAATACACTATAAGTATTTTAAATCACAAAATACAGCTGGCCCAAACGACAGTATGTCAACACAAGATATCCATGAATATAACTAAGGAATAATGTACATGTACACCAACAAAATAATAATAATAATAATAATAATAATAATAATAATAATAATAATAATAATAATAATAATAATAATAATAATAAATCCATATATAAATAAACAATGAAGTACACATAATAGGTAAACATATATACAAGGACATATATTACATCAAACTAAAAACGTAATATTGTTTTCAGTCAATATCAGATGCAAAAGCTGTTTAGGGAAACTACGTAAACGCTATGTAGCACGTACAATACAGTGGCAAATGGAAAAACACAACAACGTAAGCCTCTTTACAGTTATCAAAGATCACACCACACATACAACATCCATCTTCTATAAATGTACCCTATTTCGTTCAGAAGTTCCACAAAAACTATGCGCACAATGGTTTTTTGCTTCAGTGACAGTTATCACAATGCAACATCGATGACGTGCGAGTCTACGCTATCAATAATATAGGTATGACAACTGCAACTGAGTTTTCACCTCCGAAAATATAACACATGCTCCTGTACTATAAATGAAAAAGATGGTGATTAAAGTATAAAGTACAATTTACATTATGATTCAACAATTTCATCAGTAACCTTCAACATACTAATTTAGAATGCAACAACACTTACAAAAAAATAATTGTCTAAAAAGGATTTAAAATAAATATGCATACTTTAAATTTAAATACTAGTTTTTCTAAAAATGCTAATACATTAACGTTTCAATTTCTCTTAGTAATAAAAAAGGCGTAAAATAAATAAACGCCATTTCTATTGGCAATAGTATACATACTTTAAATTTAAAAACTAGTTCTTTAAATGCTAATACATTAACGTTCCAATTTCTCGTAGTAATAGGCGTCAAATAACAAAGGCCATATACAATAATTACATTCTATATTTTCGAATAATATCAGACAATCAAGAATAAGATATACTCAATTATTTTACGCAAAAAGTCATTTTAATATTTCAAATTATCGCTGATGTTCATAAAACGTTCAAGCAAACGCGGTAATGATCACAAATAAAAACGCTTCACATGTCGTATGCCTGTTCTTCGTCATTTCAAAAGCCTGTGCCATAACAATAGGTCATAAATGTTCTTTGTATATATAACCGCACAGGCGCATGCGAAATATACAGGCGTATGACGGTGTAAGGCGCCTGTGGTCACAATACTTAAATTGCATCAGGCTACATGAAAGTCAAAGTCGCACTGACATTTTAAGAATGGCATGCATCTGTTGTGGGAAAAGATGACATTCAGAATGATAAACACTATCAGCGTATTAGCAACTAAATATAATTTTACAGCAATCACAACACAGAATAATACCTGCAAATCCACGGACGGGTCGAATGGAAGGTAAAAGCAAAGCAAAACAGAATTTAGTACAGCAAACGTCAATGTAGTATGCTCTTAATGGTTTTTAAATGTTTGGATCACTGATTCACATTCGCTGGTGTCATAACGGATAGAGCTATTTACGCCTGAAAAGGACCTCAGTAGTCTCTAAAATTCAGTGTGGATATTACTACCTGTGCAGGTGAGACCATTAACTGATACACCTAAAGTCTTTTAAAGTATTGATAAGACTACATATTTTCCGCTTTCTAACTGGTTTAGAGTTTAAGTCTATGTATCTATACTATGACCGTAAAAGAGATGAAACAGCGAATTTAAAGTAAATGTGAGGTCTTTTTTCTTTCTCAAACTTGTACACAGGATAGTACGCTAGAAGAAGAGTTTATTATTCCGCATTATTGAGACGAAAATGAGCTTGCAAGCAGCTTAAAAGAAAATCCGGTTGTTCCTCGATAAGGTCACGTGAAGCGAATCTAGCAAAGGGGGTTCCTTGATACAATCACTACGCGTCGCTCAATATCACAGGCACAGAATACATCCGCTGGATCAATTCACAACAGCGACTTGAACCATGTTCGTCATGCACCGCTGCTTTACTCTTTTGGGCGCCGGTGCCTCTATTTTAAGGGAGAGAAGCCAGTCACTGCTATAACGGACGCTTTGTGGACATTTGGACGCTTGGCTACGACGTTTTAGATTAATTTTCGCCAATCATTTGACACCAAAACTACATGAACAGTATATGTAAGCAAATAGTCAATTCTTGGGGTAAATTCGACAATTTAATCAGTGTTGCGCCATTTTGACCTCAGGCGCACTTTAAACCTGCTCTGTTAAAAGATTCAATGATATCTTTGAAAATCAAATGAGAGCAATGAATCAAATTAAAATTCCGTGGATGAATGGGTTGGTGGGGAATGGGGCGTGGAAAGTGGGGTGGAACCCCTCATTCAAATTTAAATGTGAGCAAAGCTAAGACACTGTGATTTCAGTATGAGATACCGGGATTGTTGAAACGTTTAAGAATAAAACCCAGAGAAGAACGTACTTAGCTAATATTCGATTACGTCAGTGAGACTTTAAAACTACAATGTCATGACGCATAGCCATAGAAAAGAGAGACACACAGTTTAAGTAAGCTATTAAATCGCTTTTGGGAGATTTTAAAATAAAATCTAGTAAATCGATACGAAGTTCTTAAGTAAGCAACAGATGCACATAATAAACTGTGTGAAATATAAAGCTGTTTGGTGTGTCTTTAACAATCTGTTCACTCAGCGCTGTTGAACGTATTCTGGAAGTCGGTTGGCTGGAAAGTGCTTCTTTCCTAGGAAGTAGAAGAGAAGGAATAAGAAGAAGAGAGCGAAAGAGGAAACGTAGGAGCATGAAGAAAGAATGAAGAAGATGTAAGGGTGAGGAAGGTGGAAGAAGACTCATAATTATCATACTCGAGAAGAAGAAGAAGAAGAAGAAGAAGAAGAAGAAGAAGAAGAAGAACGAAGGGTGGGGGTAGGTGAGAGAAAGAAAGAAACAAAAATGAGGATAAAGGATTGAAGACAAGGAGGACGCAAATGTGTAGAAAAGAGAAGAAGAAGTAGAAGAAAGAAGACGAAGAAAGAAAAAAAAAGAAAGATCCTAAACATGATGATGATGATGAGGGAGAAGGAAGGAGAAGACAAAGAAAAAAAAAAGAGTTTATAGAAAAGACAAAAATATGAGTCATTAAAAAAAGAAAATTGGATACTGACCTGGTGCATAGGATATGTGAGGAACGTTTCCAGACTGCGGCCCTCGCACGCTGGTTTTTCTTCGTATCGCTTTAGAAGAGCGTTGAACTCGTGTTTCTGTTTGTACTCCGCTAGCACCTGAAGACTATAATGGTGATTCCGTACGTACTCCTGGTAAATGCTTAACATCGGAAGCAGCATGTCGAAAAGATCCCCTGGAAAAAAATATGACAAATAGGCTATTAAAGGGATACACTTGTTGTGCAGTGCACCAACAGACAATTAGGGAAAATATGATGTTCTTACACAGCGCACTTTCCAACTAAAAGAACTGACATTGAGATCCAGCATGTTGAATCTAATGCAAAATGGCAAACTGACAATCGGCCAAAACGCAGGTACCTAATAATAATTAGGCTTGCAGCATGGATCCCTACTGTGCTACAATAGTGGCTGACAAAAATGAAAAGAGAACAGAAACAAGTAATACGATGAGCAGGACAAAAGTACTGGTGGTAGTGAAGGTGACGACAACAACAATGATGATGATGCTGACAGCGACGACGACAATGATGATGATGATGATGATGATGATGATGATGACAGCGGCGACGACAACGATGATGATGATAATGATGATGATGATGGTAACGATGATGACAGCGGCGATGATAACAGCGACGATGATGATGATAACTTACCAAGCACCAAGGTGGGCCAATTTTCTAATCTAGCAGTAAGACCCTTGAGGAAAATCTGATGTAGGAACAACAGCGTTTCGCTAAAACAAACAACAGTCAAAAACACGTTTGTTAAATTTCTATACACGATGCACACTTTTATCGCCCTCGTTTCTCCCATTAAGGCAAGGCACATATGAGAGTAAGGAAGTCAGGTAGGGTAAAGAGGTGTATTTGCTTATATTCATTCACTGCAATATATACAGCCTAACTATGAATGTCGGATTAGCCACCCTCCCTGCTAAGGCTGTTCATAAGATAGTCACGATAATAATAATAATAATAATACTAGTTTGTTTGTTTGTTTTAATGTCTTTTTCACCGAAATGATAAGACAAAAACAAAAACAAATGAAAACAAAACAAAAAATAAAAATAAATAAATAAATAATAATAATAATAATAATAATAATAATAATAATAATAATAATAATATAATAATAATAATAATAATAATAATACAATGAAAAACACACATGAATACGCAAACTTTAATAGATTGCTAACTGGATCAGGTAAGACAAACAATGAGGTTTTAAGCAAAAGTTCTTAATCAGACACACGGCAACACTGAATCAGTAATAGTCGGAACTATAATTTGCTAACAGACTTGTATATAATTATTCAATTAGACTCACTGGTAACGTAAAACAAATTAGTCTTATATTGATGATAATTATATACTATGAATATTGCAGATTATTGCGGCATAAAAAGCTGGTGTAGGCTATTTAGTGACAACAAAAGCAGTATAATTATTATAATAAGGGAGTGAACGAGAGGGGTAAATTGTAAGACAAAATCTAGGACACCGTAGACACGTGTTATTCGTTACTCATTCTAGTTCCCCGTGTTTTTGTTTAAAACTAATTGTTCAATCCCACGTACCTGTTGAGAAATATGGAGTTGACGTCCTCGTGAGTGATTGGCGGTTTCTTAGAGCTCGCGGCCATGCGGAGAGGCCTCAGGAAACAGGTGACGAGGCAGGAGAGCTGACGGTTGTATTCCTCCTCGCATTCCACCATGGAAAACACGATGGAGTTCCGTTTGCGCATGCTCTCGGCGTGCGGCGACCGGATGTACAGCTCTACTATCTGCTTCCATCGCCGTCTGCAAAGCCATCCACGGAAGAAGCTTTGCACCTGGGGACAGTTCCGTTCACCATTTTATTTTAGTTATATTATTTAACCTCTATTTCTTTAAATGGTTACAATTATATACGAACATATAACACAATATTCAAGAAAAATTAATACAGCCTCTTTTACCTAGGCAGGAAAAAAAGACGATCAAAATAACATAACGAGTCAAAACTTTGGAGTTAATTTAAAACACTTCCTCAGGATAAAACAAAGCTACAAATGCGTAAAACCCTGGACAAAAAGTCTATATATTAACACACATACTGTACTCTATTCTAGAGAGGCAATTTATACTACCAATGATAAAGACAAATGACAAATTGTGTCATGCAACATCAATGAGAAGATTGTGAGTACTTCCGTTCCTGATACGTTATGGCGAGATAGGTAATCAGGTGTCGGGGGTATTAGGCAATATTAAACTTTGCCACTCAGATAAAATAGAATATAGCCTAAAACGCAGCCTTCCTTCATTTTTTAGTATGTTTCCCAACAATGCACTGGCCTTCTAGCTGTTATTGTCTTAATGTAATTCTATTAAGGATTTTCAGGGAACAGTATAATACTTAAAGATGTACAGTACCTTTTTGATTTTTTTGAGTTCGTCAGTCTCTTCCTCCACTTTTGTGTTGGAAGCAATCTCTTTCTTGAAATGCTGGAGCTGGAAAATAAACCCCGTCGTCTTCATTCCTTCTTTTTCTTCCACTGTGCTTAAAAAATGTTTTAACGTAATGGGCGAAACCAAGCATAACAGCTTGCGTAAAGCGCCACACTCTCATATAGACGATCTACAAACAATACAAATCAAGAGTTAAAAGCGCAATAGTAAATAAATACATTTATTTTATTATAAAAAAAAAAAACAAAAAAAAAAAAAACATACACACACAGAAAACTTAAAAGCACACACACCCAAGCACACGCACATACACACATATTTATACCACACGCATAGAAAGAGAGAGAGAGAGAGAGAGAGAGAGAGAGTGTGTGAGAGAGAGAGAGAGAGAGAGAGATTTTAAGACTTTAGACATTACAATGTGTAATTGAATAAAACAATTTGTTCTTATCAAGGGAATGGGGAATAAAGAGTGAGAGAAAGAGAGAGACAGAGAAAGAGAGAGACAGAGAGACAACACGTACACACACACATACACACATACACACTCAGACAAAGAGAGACAGACAGACAGACCAGCACAAACCTCACCTCTTCTTTGAGTTTCTTGACCTCTGCGGCCAGTTCTTCTGTTTGCTGGACGTAATGCCACTTGGCCTGCCTCTCGCTGTCCAAAAT
>CM072511.1:44183140-44225640 GCA_036898135.1 Oncomelania hupensis | reverse complement strand
ACAAATGCATTACTCTGCCTATCCATACAGCAGAACATCGGGTGCGTTCATAGGGATACAGGATATGTTCCACTGCATTCGCCCCTTTGCTTTGTAACCACAAAAATAAATAAATAAATAAATAAATAAATAAATAAATAAATAAAGTGCCTCCACACATTGTGTATCCATCTGGCGAAAAAAATCGGCGAGATATATAGCCTATCTGTACCGTATTGGACGCCGCGAATCGCTGCCGCCCTGCGCTTTTCCCGCTATAGGGATATATAGTCTTAAGAGTGTTCAACCTGTCTGCAACTATTCGATGAGGTAGAATTATTGTAGTTAGGTACGGCTAATATGGATCAGATATAGAACAGTAAGACTCAGAGCTAGCAGATGCATTAAACACCAGAAGACAGTATAGTATTGGAAGAGAAGTGAGAGAAGAAGAGCATGAGTTTAATTTGTTGTGAGCGGTGTCGTTAACATGTAGTGTACAACTTGTACACTACATGTTAACGACACCGCTCACGAGTACTATGTGTTATACTTCGGTACAGCATTCATTTATATGCATGCTTATTCAGCCTAATTTAATATAATTTAATATAACGAAATGTAATTAAATTAATTCGATCTGTTCAATCTACTCAAATTTATGTTAATTTGACTAACTTATAATTTAAATTGTGCTGTCAAATTTTGCAATTGTGCATATACCAAAATTAAATGCTACTTGTACAATGAGAATAAGATTTTTTCAACAACAAAAACTAAAAACTGAGCTCTTTCTAAAGGACTTGAACTTTGAACTTTGGAACTTTGTCCTTTTATTTTCACATAACATGACACAAAGTAAAAACTAAGATAAAAAAAAAAAGGTTTTGGTAAAACACATGTCATAAACACAGCGACTCGACCAAAGCTTTTCAGATATTGAGCTTAGGTCCGCTCGGCTACTATTAATAGCTTCGCCGATACTTCCTTTCATTGGAAGGGGTGTGCAGGCAAGCTATAAATAGCCCGCAGCAAGCAAATTGCGGAGGCAGTGAAAAGTGCTGCTCACATAGGAATTGAGCTGGTGTGTAAAGGTGTCTCTTGCCTAAATAGATAGTATGGGATTTAATTAATAGCATCTCTGATAAAAATTAATATCAGATGCTCTTCCACCCCTCCCCCTCTTTCTCATCATTCGAATTATGTAATGATAAAAAAGATCAATATCACGTTTATCTGCTCCTCATCGTTTGCATGTGTGAATTTGTTCAATGCATACTGATTGATGACCATATTATTGTGATATTATTAACTCATTTGTGTATTTACTGAGGTTCTCAGGAAAAAACTTCTTCATGCGATAAAGGTTTCCAAAATTTGGCTGGTTGGCAGCAGATCAGGGAAGAAACCTAAAGTTTTGACAGAGATGTCATTGCCCACAAATAGTTCTACAATTTAGGGTGCCAGTGTTGGTAATTTTGAACAGGGTTGTGTTTATAAAATCACTGCTGGCGAGTGGAATAAAGAAAACTAGGAGTGCCTCTGTTTAAAAAAACAAAAAACGAAAAACAAACCAACTATGCATTTTTGAAGTTGATGCATTGTTGCGCTGAGAAAGCTAGGCCCGAAAGTCTATTAGAGCCTTGTGATATTACAGGGTGTGGGGGTGGAGGTGGGTGTATTGGGGGGGGGAGGAAGGTGGAGAGAATCAATGACACGGATTCCCGTGAGGGGAGATAATTCGGGAGCTCCAAACGTTATCGATACGGCCTTAATGTCATTCATCTTAATTATTCCCTTTTAGGATCCATTTCTCAGCAAATCTAAACGCCATTACCGTGTTCCGAGGGGCATCTGCACTCCTTTTTCTATTGATGTTTTAGCCCCTCTCCCATTTCTGGAGTTGCATGCACAGATTCCGCACTGATAATCGACCAACGAAGGTATTTTCATTTCATGCGCTTGCCCTTCTACTCCTCTTTGTTCATTCACCTAAATTACCCCCCCCCATTTCCTCCCTCTCCTGCACACACACACACACACACACAAATACCACACACACAATACTACAATAACATATCCTATCCTATCCCGTAACTCGAAGGTCGTTGGGGCACCACAGATGATCGTTTAACCAGCGTACTCCATCTTTCTCTGTCCTCAGCAACCCTCATGGCTTCGCTCAGTGTCAAGCCAGTCCATTCTCGAATGTTGTCTTCCCACGTCGTTTTCGGTCTCCATCTCCTTCTGCCTCCTTGCACCGTGCCTTACAGGATGGTCTTTGCTAGGCCTGGTGCTCTGGTGACGTGGCCATACCATCGGAGTTTCCATTTCTTCACCACCGTGAGCATGTAATAATGTTGTTGTGTGATGTTCTGTCGGACTTCGTCGTTGGTGATGTGCTGAGCATAGGAAATGCCCAGAAGTCTACAATAACAGAAACGAAAACAAAGGTCGTCTGCGCCGATGTTTAGGCCTCCTACATTAGCTTCCTAAAGAGTCTTCTTTACATTTTATTTGCAAATAGTTTCTCTTTACGATTCTATTTTTTTTTTCCTTGCACACGTATGATTCAGAACCTTCTTGTTCTTCTTCTTGTTCTTCTTCTTGTTCTTCTTTTACTGCATTTCATTCTTTCGTTTTTTTCCTTCTTTCGTACTTTTCCTTCTTCTTCTTCTTCTTCTTCTTCTTCTTCTTCTTCTTCTTCTTCTTCTTCTTCTTCTTCTTCTTCTTCTTCTTCTTCTATGAGCGCGTGGTTGTGAGTTCATTTTCTTCATGCGCCTGTTGGTTTCAATGTTATATCTCAATTAGAAGACGTTGCTTTGTATAATAATAATCCGTCAAAAATTCTGAATAAATTGTCAAAATGTGTGTGTGTGTGTGTGTTTGTGGGTGTGTTTTTGTGTGTGTGTTTGTGTGTGTATGCGTGTGTTTGATAATTAATTTTTCAAACTGTCCAGTTGTGTGATTTGGCTTAGCATGTGATGATCATGTCGGTGCATAAGTTGCGCGTGTTATACGCCTGTGGTTGGTGCTTGTGCATGAAGGCGTTGGTTTGTGATGGTGTGTAGGGGTGTACGCGGGAGTGTACAGTTCAGGTATGTTTGGGGTGTGGGATAGTAGTTGTTTTATTATATTTTATGTGTGCCACTATTTTTTGTTTGTTTGTACTTTTTATTCTTTTAAAGATATTCTATATTTTATATTTAGTATGTGCAGCCGAAAGGCACATTTCTATGTAAATATCATGGACGAATAAACTCTAATTAATTAATTAATTAATTAAGTCTTCTTCTTCTTCTTCTTCTTCTTCTTCTTCTTCTTCTTCTTCTTCTTCTTCTTCTTCTTCTTCTTTTTCTTCTTCTTCTTCTTCTTCTTCTTCTCTCTCTCGCTCCCTTTTACCTTCAACCCTTTCTTGTTATTTTTTTTTTTTTACTTTATTGTTCTTTTCTTCGTTTTTTTCAATTACGTAAAGCTAAACTCCGTAAAGTGACTCGAGAAATTGCCTATGAAAAACGCGAGGCACGGCACTCTTTGAACAAATAAACCTTGATGTCGATGTATCCGTCGAAGCCTGGAGACTTTCAACTTCAAAATCGATAAGAGCAAACACACGGGTTGTTAGACTAATATTTGCTACTGACGTAGTCTTGTCGCTGTTGCTGTCGCCAGCACCAAATTTATTTTAGCCCCCTCTTTAATTTTTTTTAAATGAAAATGTAGTAAACAAGTAGTATTATTCTCAAAGAATTGTACAAATTTGTAGGAGATTTATTTATTAATTTATTGCATATAAAATTGTTTTCTATTTTTATTTTCTCTGTTTGTTTCTACGTACAAGTTCTTGTTCCTTTGTTACCTGCAATTATTTCATTTCTGCACGGGTAGCAGGCTCAAATACACTTTAATAATGCACTTCAAGTCGATACAATGGCGTTTTACGGCGCGAAAACAGGTAGAGAAGAAGAAGAAGAAGAAGAAGAAGAAGAAGAAGAAGTAGGGAGGGAAGGAGTGAGGACGGGAGAAAGAAATAAAGAAAGAAAGAGATAGTGAAAGAGAGAGAGAGAGAGAGAGAGAGAGAGAGAGAGAGAGAGAGACAGAGAGAGAGAGAGAGAGAGACAGAGAGAGAGAGAGAGTGAGAGAGAGAGAGAGAGAGAGAGAGAGAGTGGGGTGGCCTCGTGGCGCAGTGGATAAGTCGCCGGTTTCCTATGCCGAAGGTCGCGGGTTCGATTCCCGCAAGGGGCGAACGTATGTGACTTAGTTACGAGACTATTGAGGTCACCGAGGGTTTTCTCCGGGTACTCCGGTTTCCTCCCTCCCTCCCTTCAATAATGGTACAGGACGCAGTCAATATAAAAATTTCAAAAATAAAAATTCGATTTTCTTTCCGTCTTCTAATAGCGATTTCCCTGCCTTTACACCACCTGTTTGAGTAATGGATGTGTAATTTGGTGTGTGTGAGGGTGGATGAGACAGGTGAGCGTGTATGTTGGTATAGATCGCCGCGCTTTGAGCCCGATTGATTTGGGGAAAGGCGCGTATATAGCATCCTGTATTATTATTATTTATTATTATTATTATTATTAGAGAAGGTGATATATACACTTCCCACTCCAGCCTCACACTCCTTTTTTATCTGTCCCTCCATTTCTTTCTCTCTCTCTCTCTCTCTCTCTCTCTCTCTCTCTCTGTCTCCCTCTCTCACTTATTTATATATTTTTTGGGTACCTCTGTGAAGAATGTGAGGTAAAGGAGGTGAAAGAATGTGTTGCTTAAAGTGAATGAAGAGTGTGTTTGTACGTGTGTGGTGGAAGGGGGGGGGTGGAGGGAGAGAGAGATAGAAAAGGTGATGTATAGACCCTACCCATCCCCAACCCCACCCTCTCTCTTTCTCTTTCTCTCTATTTTTCTCTTTCTCTTTCTCTCTATTTCTCTCTCTCTCCCTCTCTCTCTCTCTCTTGCACACACATACATACACATACACACACAATTACTTCATTCACTTTAAACAACAAACTCCTCCACCTCCCCCTTTTTCACATTCTTCATCAGAGTTACCCACACACAACAAATATATAAATAATGTTGCTTAATCACCCCTTCTTCCAGTCATCTATTCGAAGAAGTGACGGCTAAGGATGGAAACGACAAAAGGTTAGGGCTGCTCTGGAAGCGAGACACAAGAACAAACCCAGCGGTATCAATAAGTCCCAGTTTGTAAGTGCCAGCACACTGCAAGCATTACCATAGCAACACACGTGCAAGTCTCAATTGCTTTACGGAAAAGAGACAATCCATTTTTCCTTTTTTAAAATTTATTTTTCACATTCCCCCACCCCAACACCCCCCCCCCCCTTACCAAATGCTCTGTGGAAAATTGATGATCCATCTGTTTGCTTTTTATGCTTTGATTTCACTTTTGCTACTTCTGTTTTTTTTTCTGCGTAAGGTGAAAAACACAGTCAATGTTGTTACTAGGAAAACGTTGTGCTATCGATTCTGTTTTTAAAGCGTGTAACATAAAAAATACAAAGAGTGACTAGGTTCTCGCAATAGTTGTATCGCATTATGTTTAACTTTGTAGGGCTCCATGTCGCTGCATAGAAAATGCATTTTGCAGTTCTGCCTAACTATGCACTAGGCTCGTTTCATCTGTATGATTTGAGTTTGTATTCAATACTTTAAAAAAATGTCTTAATGCCTAAACGGTTGTGTTTAATACTGTGATAATCTATTATTTGTTGTTAAATTGCAAGCCAGTGTGACTCCAAAGCACTGTGATACCTGTGATAACTGTTGACATGTAACCTATTGCTTGGCTAGTTTAGCTACAATATGTATGTGTGTGTGTTTGTGTGTGTATGCGTGTGTGTGTATGTATGTATGTATGTATGTATGTATGTATATATGTATGTATATATATATGTGTGTGTGTGTGTGTGTGTGTGTGTGTGTGTGTGTGTGTGTGTGTGTGTGTGTGTGTGTGTGTGGTATTTGTACTATTGCGTGTGAGATTCTCAGCATTGCTGTGATGATTTTGTTTTGGATGATGTGTTGGATTTGTTGGATGATGTTTATGTCCATTTTATGGAACGCGGAAAGCGTCAAATCCGCGTGCCAATGCACGCGAAAATGCACACGCAATTGCACGCCCATTTAGTAGCTCATTGGTGGAAACCTGTCACGCCAAACTGCGCGAGCGCAAATACATACACACTTGCACGCGCATTTGCTAGGGTTCGTTTTTAGTTCAAATGCGAGCTGAGATGAGATGGTTGAATGGAAGCTGGGAGTTACTTCCTTTTATGAATTGATGTTTGATTCTATACTGACTGTTTTTGTGTGAGTGGGACTGTCAGTAATTGTTGTACACTGCACAATCATTTTCTTGCTGTTTGTTTGGACAACAAAGATTCTGATTCTGATTCAGATTCTGAAATGTGAATGATAGAGACGACAAGAAAGCATTACTATGTGATTCGCTGCAGCAGGATGCCTGACTGTTTGTTGTATTCGCTCCCCTTCTCCTCCTTCCCCTTCCCGCCCCCCCCCCCCCACTTCCTCCTACTCCCTGTTACCTCTACCCTCCCTACCATCATGAGAATGCAGCTCTATAACTGTGTGTTGGAAGTATGCTGCATTAATTGTGATGCTTTTCAATGCACGATGACGAGCGGAATTAATAACAATACGTTTGTTGAATACTAGCGGAGAGGCATGTTGTGTTTGTTTTGTCAGACTTGTCGGGTTGTGTTTATGTTTTCTTTTTTTTTTTCATTTCTGTACAAAATACAACTGAATAAACCTATTACTTGTGAAAATTAAGGCGTGCTTTTTTCACCACAATTCTATATTCTCTAATGCAATTTCAGGGAAATGCGAATGAGACAAAAAGACGAGAAGACATTATTAGTATGGTTTTCGCTGCAGCTGGATGACTGAACGTTTGGTGTGTCTTTTTTTCTTTTTCTCTTCTGTGTAAAAACAGCTTTTCCTGTGTAAATGCAGCTTTTTCTGTGTAAATGTCGTAGTGGGCTGAAAGTATGATACATTTGATGCTTTTCAAAGCATGATGGAGAACCGGATTAATAACAATACAGCTGTTTAATGCTAGCTGAAAGAACAGGGGCATATTATTCAAGTTGGGAGTCTAAATAGTGGATCCTCTATAGCACAGCAGTAACAAAACACATAGCCATTTGTATTATAAACAACTGGGTGCTCTTCAAGTCTCGGGCTCGCAATTTGCATGCTTTCACACAGAAACGTATACCCAACAAAAGCTGACAATAAATGCATTAAAAAATAGAACAGATTTAAACTTTTTTGCACCACTAAAGTGACAAAAGATGACTTTTTCTTTTTGGAACGACGAAATCAATAAACCGTATTAACTTTACCTGACGTTGAAACATCCTGACACCAGTATATTTGCTTGTTTGCTATTCTATGTGTGTAATATTTTGTATAGAAGTATGCATGTGAATATTAAAACATAAAATCAATTTTTTTTAAAAAGCAAGACATTATATAACTGATCGAATAGTAAAGTAACGTTAGTTTTTTGCAGTTCCAAGATGAAAAAAAAAGAACTGGTATGCTATATTTATTGTTAGCAAAACATTTTTTAGCGTGCATTAAACAACAGTTATACAGAGACTCGACTTACTCATGCATTTAGTAAACCTTTAAAAACATATTAAATGCACTAAGCAAGGAAGAGGAACATTCAACTAATATATTTCCGTTTCTTGGACCTCACTTTTGTCTGTCTGTCAGTATGTTTGTAGGTCTGCGTTTCCATTAGTCCGATCGCGTGAGCTTGTGCGCCCGTCTCTCTCGTTCGGTGTGTATGCGTGTGTGCGTGCGTGCGTGTGCGCGCGCGGGAGCCTGTGTCTGACTTTGAGTGCGTGCGTGTGTTTTTTGTGTGGGTGTCTGTGTGTATGTATAAATAAAATAATATAGACCTAATATAACAGTCCCGGACCAAGAACGACAGTAAAGTAACGTTAGCGTTTTGAATTTCCAAGATGAAAATAAAAAACAACTTACACAATATACTTATTGTTACGAAACATCTTTTAGCTCGCATAAACAGTTTATACAAATAGACTCGACTTACTCATGCACTAATTAAAATCTTTAAAAATATATTAAATGCAATAAACAAGGAAGAGGAATACTGTATGTGTGCGTGTGGGTATTTATGAGCGTGTGTGTGTGTGAGAGACAGAGAGATAGAGTGTGTGTGTGTTGGCGCGCGCGTGTCTGTATGTATGTGTTGTGTGTATGTGTATGTGTGTGTGGGGGGGGGAAGGGGTGTGTGCGTGTGTAAGCGTGTGAAACCTCCGAGGGGACAAAGAAAAGGTCAAGCCTTACTAAAAGGGACTTCCTTGTGGGTCTCATATTATTTCCAGCTTATTCAAGAAACCATCAACCGCCGATTTCTCACTTGTTACTCTGACTTTAATACAGCCCAAGACAGCTCTTTTTCATGAACAAGACGTTTCTCTCTCTCTCTCTCTCTCTCTCTCTCTCTCTCTCTCTCTCTCTCTCTCTCTCTCTCTCTCTCTCTCTCTCTCTCTCTCTCTCTCTCTCTCTCTCTCTCTCTCTCTCTCTCTCCCTCTCTATTTTATTTTGTATTTATCTTAATGATTTACAGTTACCTATCCTATCCCGTAACTCGGAGGTAGTAGGGGCACCACAGATGATCGTTTAACCAGCGTACTCCATCTTTCCTTGTCCTCAGCAACCCTGATTGTTTCGCTCAGTGTCAAATAAGTCCATTATTGAATGTTGTCCTCCCACCTCTTTTTCGGACTCCCTCTTCTTATACCTCCTTGCACTGTGCCTTGCAGGATGGTCTTTGCAAGACCTGATGATCTGGTGACGTGGCCATACCATCGGAGTTTCCGTTTCTTCATCACTGTGAGCAGGCCATCGTGTTGTCCAATGGCTTGTGTGATGGTCTGTTGGACGTCGTCGTTGGTGATGTGCTGGTTATAGGAAATGCCCAGAAGTCTTCTGTAGCACCTCATCTCCATGCTTTGTTTTCTTCGTTGGAGATCTGCTGTGAGGGTCCATGTTTCGCAAGCATATAGAAAGATGGAGATGACAAGGGAGCGCAGCAGTCTTACCTTGGAATGTAGACTGATGGTCCTGTCTTTCCAAATTGGCATCAACCTCGCCAAGGCAGCAGTTGTTTGTGCGATCCTGGAGGACTTCCTGTCGGGACCCATTGTCTGATATAATGGCTCCTAAATATTTGAAGCTATGCACTGTGTTGAGGGATTGGCCTTGGACTTTGATGTCCGTGCTGAAGCCATTAGTGTTGTTGGTCATCATGTTGGTCTTCTCTGCACTTATTTCCATTCCATAGGCTCTGAAGATGGTGTCAAGCCTCTGTACCAACTGTTCAAGTTCTTGTTCCTCTCCAGCCAATCCATCAACGTCATCCGCAAAACGAAGGTAATAGATTGCTCTTACCCCTATGCTGAATGGGCCTTCGTGATCTGCAAGGGCATCTGACATGATGCGCTCTAGGAAGATGTTGAAGAGTGTTGGAAAGAGTAGGCATCCCTGACGCACACCGACTGTTGTTCTGAACCAGTTTCCGATGGCACCGTTATGGAGGACTGCACTGGTAGCCTTGTAAAACATGCTTTTGAAGACTTTAATAATTTTAGGGCTGATGTTGTACACTCTCATGGTTGCCCACAGAGCTGCATGCCAGACTCGGTCAAACGCCTTTTTGAAGTCTGCGAACACATGATATAGATGTTGTTGGTGCTGTAGGTATTTCTCGCAAATTATTCTGAGGTTGAAAATCTGTTCAGTGGTTTTCGCCCTGCCCTGAATCCTGCTTGCTCTTCAGCTTTGATTTGTTCAGCTTGGGGTTTCAACCTGTTGAGTATTATTTTCAGGAGGACCTTGCTGGGATGGCTGATGAGGCTGATGGTGCGGTAATTTTCACATTCCTGAAGGTTACTTTTTTTGGGAAGAGTGATGACAAGCGACTGGGTCCATGATGTATGCCACTCCCCACTCTTTCCAGATCTTGTTACATATAATGGTGAGTGTGTCAATCATCGCTTCTCCTCCTGTTTGAAGCAGTTCCGCGGGTATGTTGTCCACTCCAGCTGACTTCTCTTTCTTCAGCGATTGCACTGCTGCCTCAACTTCTTCTCGGAGAATTGGGAGGATTTCTACTTCTTCTCTGTTCTCTGGACATGCTGGAACTGATGGGTCTCCGTTTGGTGTGTGGTTGTAAAGGTCAGAGCAGTACTCTGTCCATCTGTTCAATACTTCTTGTTCTTCTGTAAGGCATATGCCAGACTTGCTTTGGGCCGTTAAATCTGAGATAATTCTGTTGAATGCCATGTTAGCTGATGACACAACATTGCAATATCAGGGGTAGGAACATAGGATCAGCAATCGCTACAATATGCCTTTATCAATGTTGCTGACTGGGGCAGGTTAAATCATATGTCACTGAATCCAGCTAATCAAAAGCCATGTTAATAACAACTAGTCAAAAGCGTCAGCGGGCTCCGCTTTCTCTTGATTTAGTAGTGAATGGAAATAATATTACCCAGGTGTAAAGTCATACACTTTTAAGTGTACTCGTAGACAACAACAAACTCAGTTGGCATTCACGTATTGAAAATCTTTGTAAAGCTCTCTCAACAAAATTAGTTATGTTGTCTAAGCTTCTGTAGTGGTGTTGGATGTTGGAGAGAAGAAGATAAAGTGGTGGAGGCTAGGGTGATGAAGAATTTTCACACATTCTCTCTCTCCCCAACGCCAGGTCGTTGATGACCGTTGAAAGTCTCTTAAGACAACCGGACATGGATTTACCATTTATCGCGTCGTACATAAGAACCGAACAACAGAAAGAGCGATTCTCAAATGAGAAACAATTTCTTTGAAACGCACATTTAAGTACGAATCCGACCAAAACGAAAACAAGTTCTATCGCGGACTCGAGCATTGCCTGTTTGCGCTCTCTTAGTATGATGCACTTCGAGAATAAAACTTTCAACGGTCATCAACGAACTGGCGTTGGGAAGAGAGAGAGAGAGAGAGAGAGAGAGAGAGAGAGAGAGAGAGAGAGAGAGAGAGAGAATGTGTGAGAATTCTTCATCACCCTAGCCTCCACCACTTTATCTTCTTCTCTCCAACATCCAACACCACTACACTTCAAAATATCATAGCTGCAGATGCTAAAAAGCTTTTTTGTATTGCTGATATCAAACCTCACATTGATTATGAATCAGCAATATGGGACGGCTGCAGTGATGCCTTGTTTAAAAAGATTCATCTATTCACCGCAGAGCTGTAAAATTACTTATCTCCAACACTTCCATCACCCCTGATTCAAAATAACAAATAGCTGGTATGCTACCCCTTAACAAACAACTTAATTACAATAAAGCCGTACAAACTACTAAACAATAGAGCTCATGATTATTAAAAAGTACTTTTTAGCAAATCATCATCTCATTATTCAATTTTTAGACATAATTTAACATTGCCACAACCACGCTTAGACATATTTAAAACATCTCTATCATATTCTTGTCCAAGTATGTGGAATTCTCTACCACAAGAGATCAAGGAAGGTAAATCATTAATGCGTTTAAATTTAGACTCCACAAATTCCTATTTTCCCTTGTTCCTAATATTTAAGATGATTGTATACCTTTTGTTCTTCCCTATCTTGCGACAGCTTAATTTTTTTGAGGTGTGAATTAGCTTGTGTATGTGTGTGGTGATGGTGGGTGGTGGGAATGAGGTGGGAGTAGGGAAGGGATATTGTGGGGGGGGGGGATAGGGAGTATGTATATTTAGGTACATTAATATTCATAGTAATTTGTTTCATTCTTACAACTGTTAAGGTTTGTGTTAGATTCAAATCAATTTTATGTTAATTATTTTGCTTGCAAAGATTTTTGTTTAACATTTTGTTAAAGTAAGGACAAGCTGTAAGACATGTCCATAGGACCTAATGCTATTATCCTATTAAAGGTTTCGACTTCAACTTCTTCCACACCTCTTTCCACTATGGAACTGTCTAACAGCTGACTTCATAATGAATTCAGAAGGTAATACATAATTAAAATAACATACATGTGAAATTATATATCTTAACTGTAAGAAACTACAAAAAATATAAATACACCCTCGTACATCTATATACCTACTCATCCTCTACACGCACACGCTCATCATTTTTAAAACGTTGACTGTCGCAGTGTAGGGAGAAAGAGTGAGAAGGGAAAAAAAAGAAAGAAAGAAAGAGAGCCTTAACAAAGTTTCTATGTCTGTCCCTTTTAAACTGATCACAGGATTTGCGGGGAGGGCGGGGGGAGAGAGGGAGATACAGAGGGAGATACAGAGAGAGAAGGTCTTTGAAAACGGGTTTAGTGTCTACAAAAAGACAAATGACAAGACTTACGGTATCAGCCTGTCTAATGCTGATAGGTATCGGCAGACAAAGAGAAAGAGAGAGAGAGAGAGAGAGAGAGAGAGAGAGAGAGAGAGAGAGAGAGAGAGAGAGAGAGAGAGAGAGGGGGGCAGAAGAAGAAGAAGAAGAAGAAGAAGAAGAAGAAGAAGAAGAAGAAGAAGAAGAAGAAGAAGAAGAAGAAGAAGAAGAAGAAGAAGAAGAAGAAGAAGAAAAAGAAGAAGAAGAAGAAATTTTGTTGTTGTTTTTTTTTAATTTAAACTCCACGAAGACGGTTCGAAACGGTGATATGATTGCGACATCGAGGAATTTCATTCTAAACAAAATGGGGTTGTCGATCCGTGAAACAGGACGACACTGGTGCCGTCTAGTAATGTTATTCTTTGTCGGCATTTAAGTCTAGAATCGACAACATCTGAAAGCATACCTTAGTATTAAAACAGCATTGGTGGAAAAATTGTCTACTTATAAACCTGATTCCCAGCACTCCGAAAATACAAGCAATGAGGCAGAGTAAATACATGTATGATGTATCTTTACGATCACATGCACGAGTCATGTAAGCTTACATTAGAATGAGTCGGTCAACATTCTCTCCCAAAGCCAAGCCAAGCACAATGAATTTTCCTTCACTTGTTAAAAGCAAGAATAATACCAAAGTGGATTTCAAATATACAATATAAATATTTAACTAAAGTTGTAGTGAGAAAAGTAATGAAAAGAGGTTTCAGATTTGCAACACAATACAATCCATACGTACACAATACTATACAATACAATCAAATGCAATGCATTACAATAAAATGCAATACAATACAATACAATACAGTACAATACAATAAAATATTTTCTTTAGAAAGTGACTGCAGGCGAGTTGGACAATACAATATTTGCCGGATTAATCTTTATTTATATTACCAGTAGATAATAATAGAAAATAAATTTGAAGTCTCCCTCGAAATAGTGCTAGGTTTTAGTTCTTCAAAGCAAGGATAAGGAAAGTAGGGGAAGTAAAACCAAACATAGCCATAAGGCTCTTCTCCTCTGTCTTCTGCCGTCTCTTCCTCTTTCTTTGTCTTCTCCTCGTCCTCCTCCTCCTCCTCCTAACCATCCCTTTTCTTCTTCTGTCATCAACAGTCTTCATCTCCTCCTCAACTCCTCCTCCGCCTTCTCCTTGTTCTTTCCCCTTTCCGTTCCCCCTTCTTCTTCTTCTTCTTCTTCTTCTTCTTCTTCTTCTTCTTCTTCTTCTTCTTCTTCTTCTTCTTCTTTTCTTCTTCTCCTTCTCCTTCTTCTCCTTCTTCTTTTTCTCCTTCTTCTTCTTCTTCTCCTTCTTCTTCTTCTTCTTCTTCTTCTTCTTCTTCTCCTCCTCCTCCTCCTTCTCCTTCTTCTTCTCCTCCTCCTCCTCCTCCTCCTCCTCCTCCTTCTTCTTCTTCTTCTTCTTCTTCTTCTTCTTCTTCTTCTTCTTCTTCTTCTTCTTCTTCTTCTTCTTCTTCTTCTTCTTTTCTTTTTCTTCTTCTTCTTCTTCTTCTTCTTCTTCTTCTTCTTCTTCTTCTTCTTCTTCTTCTTCTTCTTCTTCTTCTTCTTCTTCTTCTTCTTTTCGTTCTCTTTTTTTTTTTTTTTCTTCTTCTTCTTCTTCTTCTTCTTCTTCTTCTTCTTCTTCTTCTTCTTCTTCTTCCTCTTCTTCTTCTTCTTCTTCTTCTTCTTCTTCTTCTTCTTCTTCTTCTTTCCTCCCCCCACAAAGTTTGTCTTCTTTCTCGTTTTTGTTCCTTCTTTTTCTCATTCTTAGTTTGTTTTTTTTCCTCCAACTTTTTCTTCATCTTCCCCTTCCCCCCTCTCCCTCACCGCCTAGCTCCCTAATCTTCTTTTCACTAATGTACAACGACAATGCAATGGTGGTGTTTGTAGGAAGAGGAAAGGAAAGGGTAGGAGGAAGAGTAAGAGATGGGTGGTTGAGAGGAGGTTAGGGAGAACCACTGACCTGTATTCTATAAATACAGGTCAGTGGGGAGAACTGCCTGCATTACTCGGATCATAGACCAGAAGTCAGGGGGAAAAAAAGGGATGTGATATGACTGTTCCTTTCTACCATATTAAAAGGGGAAAACAAAAAACAGCTTGCTGTTTCATCGAATTGCTCAGATCTACAGAGAATAAGGGATGGTGGAAAGGAGGAGGAGAAAGAGGGCGTAGAGAGAGAGAGAGAGAGAGAGAGAGAGAGAGAGAGAGAGAGAGACAGAGACAGAGAGAGACAGAGAGAGAGACAGACACACACGCACACACAGAGACAAAAGAGACAGAGAGAGACAGACACACAAAGGGGGAGAGAAAAGAGGATCGGGAGAGGACAGTATCACGGGAGGGCACCGACAAAGTGTGTGTGTCTGTGTGTGTTTGTGTGTGTGTGTGCGTGTGTGTGTGAGAAAGAGAGAGAGATTTGGTTTTGTATATGGAGCAGATGGGGAGAGAGAGAAAATAACAAGACAGAGACAGAGAGACGGGCAGATACAGACAGACAGATCGACAGACAGACAGAAGACAGCAATTAAGAGTTGGAATAGAACAATATGCATATCTTTGCTATATCTCATACCAGAGGATCAGCCCTTCCTTATCATTGCCCCTAGTAATTGCTGCCTCCCAATAGGTAGAGTCATAATTATGACCTGGTCACATTATATGCTATCGGCAGTGGCCGGGGAGACTGGACAAGCACTCAAAGCCATATGCGGTTGACAGAAAACACTGAATCCCACCAGTACGCACACTGACCACTAAAGGCCACTTGAGATCGACTAGGATCGACGTTAAGTTCGTGTTCTCAGAAATGTAATTGCTCTCTCTCTCTCTCTCTCTCTCTCTCTCTCTCTCTCTCTCTCTCTCTCTCTCTCTCTCTCTCTCTCTCTCTCTCTCTCTCTCTCTCTCTCTCTCTCTCTCTTCAAAAACAATTTATATTTAATACAGCTATCCTTATGTTCAAAATCACACACGGAGAAACACCTGCATATCTTGATACATTTTTTATTAAGCCAGTTGATGGGCATAGACTGTATAATTATAAACTACCCCTCCCTCGCATTGATTTATACAAAAATAGCCTATCGTTTAATGGAGCTAGTGTATGGAACTCTCTCCCTCTGGAGTGTAAACATTGCGACACACTGTTTTCTTTCAAATGTAAAATATGTAAACATCTGCAAAATTAATTACAAAAAGTGATGTATAATAATATATATGACAACACAGTCATTCGTGTAATTATTAACCTATTTATTTATTCACTTTATTATTATTATTATTATTATTATTATTATTATTATTATTATTATTATTATTATTATTATTATTATTATTATTATTATAAGGGTGAAGGATATGGGGAAAAGGGTAGTTGCCTAAAATTGTTTAAAAATAATGATGAAGATGTTAGTGTGATTGTGTGTGCATGTGTGTTTGTGAGTGATGTGATTTCCAAGTTAAAGTTAAAGGTTAATTATTATTATGTTAATTTCTTAAGGGACAGATTGGAAGATTAGACTGTATCATTAGTCTAAAATCTTTATCCCTAATAAAAAAGTTTCAAAGTTTCAAAAAAGTTTCTCTCTCTCTCTCTCGCCGTAGCTCAATTGGTAGAGTGTTCGCCTGGTACACCCGATGACCCAGGTTCGAATCCCGTGGTGGGTGATATAAAATATGGCCATTTTCACTGTCCATTTTAGCAGTATGATTGCTTTGGTGGTTCAGTGTTGATTCAGGTCCCTACCCCTCTTTCCCTGGGATGGTTATCCCCGCCTGCCATATCGCCAATGGCGGGTGTAGATGTTAAACCTCAATGTTCATTCATTCATCTCTCTCTTCTCTTCCCCTGCATGGCAAAACAGCTAACAATAACAAATCAGCGTTCCTTGAGTACACACGTGCACAATGCCATGGAAACACAATATCACAAGGTGCAAATTGCTATTTGTCATTCCTGATTTAGCATCGCTTGGGGCTAATCGTATATGTGTAGTATAACATTTGTCGCTGGCGAGATATGGTCGCAGCGACGGTATTTAACGTGGAAATTCTGTCGCCCCACCTAATCCCATCCCATCATAATACCTGCGCTTGGATTCAACCTTTTGGAGCCTTTTAGTGGGTGCCTTCCAAGCATGGTTACCAATCCAAGTAGTAACCCGTCCCGACGTTGCTTAACAAGAAACATTGCTCCGTGTATCCAAACCGCTACACTAAATGCGCCACCCAAAAAGATGCAAAGGCACTAGTGCAATATTGGCATTATGGTAAACTATAGCCCTCGTTGTATCTACAGACTGCACAAAGTGGGTGATTATTTTCTGCTATGTAAGAGTAAGGGAAGACCATGTGCCAGGAAAGACTGAAGACGCATCTGAGGTCGAGATCAAAATTCCGCCAAAACTTTACACAATGTCTATTTCTATATCATGCAAAGAGATAATAATTTGCTTATGTAGCCCTACATTTTGTGTGTTTGTGTGTGTGCGTGTGTTTAATATTTGCGAAAACTGAATCTAAACTTCGTGACCAAGCGTTACAAATGTTGTCGGCTACAGCAGTAAGTGGGTAAAGGGTAATTGTAGATTATAGTCACACGACACCGGAGCGTAAAGGCGACTACTGGTCACATTATTCTGACACCAGCGAATTAGTTGAGGGTAAGGGGAAAATAATATGGTCAAACGTGGGCCAATCCGGGATTCGAACCAGGTACCTTTCGGTTACTAGTAAGCCGCTCCACCAACTGAGCTACCCGGCCCCACGAAGTAGTAAGTGGGATAATCGTATCTCCCCTTTGTTATACGATGTGTTATTTTTATCAATGTTTGATTCAGCCCCGATGCTTGAATCTTGATAAGTGTAACTCAGATTCGTTTATCCACGCAACCTGTTCACTCAGCAACAAGGTAGGAGTCGTCGTATGAAGTTTTCCAACTTTATTCAGCATACATCACCAACTGCATACAAGATCGCTTTCAGAAAATCACTTCAAAGATCATAAATTTTCACTTTTTTACTTTTCAAGCAGACACAGAGTACCCCTTATATAGTCTCTCTATAATCAAGAGAAAGTTCGAACATTCCAGCATCACGCAATAACACCCAATCAAAATAATACTCGTCACCGGAACTATGCACTGTCTTACGTCATATAACCTAATTTAGGTTAGAAGGATCTCTTAGCTATTACTACATTTATCTAGATGCTTCAATCGATAGTAAACAAGTAATTCTAGAAAATTCTCCAAAAATATCGACCGAGACAAAAATTATCAACATTATACAAAGCTTCTTCCAACAACAACGCAAAATCAAATCAAAGGTAACTACACTCCATTATTGCATGTTTTGCAAAACAAAACGATCGGATCTATTGTGCGCGTTTTAAACGTAACACCCTTTAAAACCAAAGCAAAGGCGCCAAACGGCGACGCATGACGGCCAGGGTCCATTTAGGCGTTGTTGGGAATTAACAAAGCGGGAGTATTGCTTGCCTGTGGTATTGGCTGTATCATTTCAAAGGAACCTTTTGCTAGACTCGCGCTGTGACGTTATCAAGGACACCAACTTTTTTTTTTAAAGCTGCTTACACAGAGCCCATCGGAGAGGTTTCGCCTCAATATTGTTGATAATCCAAGGCCAATCCCCCAACACAGTGCATAACTTCAAATATTTAAGAGCCATTGTATTAGACAATGGGTCCCGACAGGAGGTCCTCTCCAGGATCGCACAAACAACTGTGCCCTGACAAGGTTGAAGCCCATTTGGAAAGACAGGACCACCAGTCTACATTCCAAAGTACATGTAAGACTGCTGCGCTCCCTTGTCATCTCCATCTTCCTATTGCTTGCGAAGCATGGACCCTCACAGCAGATCTCCAACGAAGAATACAAAGCATGGAGATGAGGTGCTACAGAAGACTTCTGGGTATTTCCTGTACCCAACACATCAAAAACGACGAAGTCCGACAGACCATCACACAAGCCATTGGACAACACGTTGACCTGCTCACAGGGGTGATGAAACGGAAACTCCGATGGTATGGCCACGTCACCAGATCATCAGGCCTTGCAAAGACCATTCTGCAAGGCACAGTGCAAGGAGGTAGAAGAAGAGGGAGACCGAAAATGAGGTGGGAGGACAACATTCGAGAATGGACTGGTTTGACACTGAGCGAAGCCATCAGGGCTGCTGAGGACAGAGAAAGATGGAGTATGCTGGTTAAACGATCATCTGTGGTGCCCCTTCGACCTCCGGGTTACGGGACAGGCTAGAATAGGATAGGACTGTTGATAATAATAAACCGTTCTAGGAAAATACTATCTGTAGTGTAAAGATTTGAGGGAAAAGACTACAGACTCACTTTAATAATATGATAATGGGAAGTGACAAAACGGAAGAGCTGTTATCGATGGGTGACGAATCTTATTCTGCTATGGAGCTAGGTGCGAACGCACTCACGAATATAATGATGGCAACATAATGGCAAACAAGACAGGGTAAGGGCTGTTTGCCGGGTGAAAGTATTGATATAGCTGTTGTCGCAAGCTGCACATCAAACGTCGCCTGGAAGTGCCGCATACAACCGCCACGCCATGGGAAATAAACCATTATCACAACAGCAGCAACAACGGTCCCTAGACAATTTTGACGTAAAACTGTGTGCTATCATCCTCATCAACCTCGTTCATCAGAAGGAGGATCGCTAGTTGGGTAGAGCGATCATCATCATTTTCACCGTTCTCACAGTCGTCGTTATCGTCGACGTTAAACGGCAGGGTAACTCATCAATAATGTATACTTTGTGGCCGTCATCATCATCATCGTCGTCATTATCATCAGCGTCATCATCATCATCGTCGTCATTATCATCAGCGTCATAATCGTCGTCGTCGTCATCATCATCATCATCATCATCATCATCATCTTCTTCTTCTTCTTCTTCTTCTTCTTCGTAGTGAATGTTGTACACACAAAAAGTTGTTAGTTCTTATTGACAAAACAATAAAATAAAATAAATAACATAAAATATAAAAAAAATAAAAAGAAGAAGAAGAGAGAAATGGGGGCATTGTTTCACAATAACTAAAGCTAAACCGGAAACTAATAACGACTAATCAGACGTCCACTCTGACTGTGACTGGCACTGAGACTATTTGTCCCAACGGACAAATGATCGTTGAGAAGATTGAGATCAGAAAAGGAGAAAGAAACAAAGATCGATCACTACTTGAACAAGCTTCGACTGTTCTATTCTGTACTTGCCGCTCGCTGGGCGCGTTTCCCTTAAAAAAAAAGACAAAAAAAAAAGAAACACCTGACGGTTCTTTATCTTTCACCCACGTTGTCCAAAGAATATCAACTATTTTAAAGTCCGTCTGCATTCACATAATTATGTCGCTAATACTCAAATCCTTCTATGGCCGCGGTTGTCGCTTTTGAGAAAGAAAACCTGCTATAATTAAAGGTCTATATTCAAATAAGTTCCCAACAGCTTGTATTATCAATCACCTTGAACTTATTTTATTTCAATCAGTCATTTATTTTTGCTTCATAGGTTAAAATGGTAAAAGGCTTCCGGTGAACTTTTGATAATAGCGTAGAGAGAGGCGCTAGAGGTCTTTCTTTTCTCAGAGCCAGCTTCATGCGGGCGATGCCCATCTCTCCTCTTCCAAGCTATCCCCTTCATCCCTTACAACAAATCATGAATCGTATTCTAAATTGTGGTGAAAGTGGACCCCATCATGTGCATCAATCAATGTATGTGCTAAAGTTTGCATGGACCGTCACACACGGGGTCAGAACGGTTCCTAGATTTTTTTTTTGCGCTTTTTTCCTCTTTCCCATTATCACCACAGTGACGGGATTTTCCAGGCTACACGTAGTCATCCTTTTCACGCATCGATTCCCTAGCTATCCGTACTCTTCTTCGATCTGCCAAAATCACAATCACAATGACATGTAGCTTCCATTCTTAACAACAAAATTAACTTTTATAGTTTTGACTCACATGGAGCGAAAATTTTACTATGTTAATTGATTGACGAGGTTTGATGACGAGAACTTGTGTTTTGTTTTTTGCTAGTGTTAAGATCATATCTTTTAAAATTTGTCATATTGGCCTTATTTTGTATCATCATCATCATCATCATCATCATCATCATCATCATCATCATCATCATCATCATCATCATCATCATCATCATCGTCCTCCTCCTCCTCCTCCTCCTCCTTCTTCTTCTTCTTCTTCTTCTTCTTCTTCTTCTTCTTCTTCTTCTTCTTCTTCTTCTTCTTCTTCTTCTTCTTCTTCTTCTTCTTCTTCTTCGTTTTCCTCTTCTTCTTAATTATCATCACCATTATGATCATCATCATATTCTTCTTCTTCTTCTTCTTCTAACCACTTCTTCTTCTTTGGATACTCCGACTGAAAGAAGAAACCTTCCTTTAAGTTATTCATTTATTGCTACCGCGAACTCAAACAAGGAATATCTCCTTCCAGATCTTCAAATTAAAGTTTTCGACTTTGATACATGTATAGTATTTGGAGTACCTCACAATCCTCGTCGAAATAATAACATGAAAATGACAATAAATAAAAAGATAAATAAATAAATAAATAGCACAGGAATAACATACGTACTTTACAGAAACAAAAACTAATAACATGTGAGTATTCTTGATTGTAGCCAGGACTGCTATGGTTAGTATTGGCAATATTGAGTGAGTGCCTATTTGTTTCTGTTAACCGAATGGAGAATTGTTTCTTGAATGGAGAAGAAGAAGACTACAAGGGAAAACAAAAAACAAAAAAAACATGGCTTTCACAACCAGATGTTTTCATTCTGATAAAAGCTTCGTGACAATTCTTATACAAATAAATAATGTGCGTATCGAATTTTGTGTGAGCAAAGATCTGGGAGCTGTGGGGATAAACCAAAAAAAATAGCATCGTCGCGAGCTGTTATGGTCTGCTCCAGGGCTGATTTTTTTTTTTGCTGCAGTTTATTATTCCTTTCTATCGTGAAACTCTGGGCCGCCTCCCCCGGGGAAGGCGTAGTCGCAGCCAGTGGCGCGCCCAAACCCTACCTACCTAACATTATTTGTGAATTTTTGCAATTTTTTGCTGGGGGAGCACAAACCGGAATATCCGGAGAAAACCCCCTAGACGTTGCCCGAGTCGAAAGTAAATAATATTCGGAGAAACATAACGCCCAGATGCTGGATCGAACCCACACCTGTCAGGCGCCATTGGTTTCTGGCTTGTGGACAAGGCAAGTTAGTCCCACAACGCTCACTTGATAAATCAAGGCGTAAAATAAATGATGTGGTTTGATATGAAACTGATGATGATGATGATGATGATGATGATGATGATGATGATGATGATGATGATGATGATGAGGAGGAGGAAGAGGAGGAGGAGGAAGAGGAAGAAATGGAAAGCGGCGGTGGAAGAGGAGTGTGCTAATTGATCTTGTAAAGCACTTACTGCAGGCCGTAATTATACTAATTAAAACTCATCAGACTCACTTCATTTAGCATTTCGCAGACTTGTAGTTTTCTTCTCTGTACTACGTATCTGCCAAAGCTTCGTTTCCTGTAATAAATATGCGAGCACAGAATACAGTTTTCCTATTTCCACCCCGTTCCTTATTCTTCTTCTTATTCTTCACCTTCTTTCAAACAGCGGCAGCTAGCTTCAAAAGGACAATCTACATCGAAGCATGCGTAGACACGAATGCAAGCGACTCTTGTTGTTTCTGAAAGGAGATGACTGCGTTCTGGAAAAGCAGATAAAGAAGTAGGTTTATACATCTCATCAAAGAAATCGGAAGTTCTAGAGATAAGTAACTAGCTGGGGGACATTTGGCTCAGCATGAAGGAATTAAATATTTGCATATTACCGAGTGTGCACGCCTGTGTTCTGCGCGTATGTTTGTGTGTTTGGTTTGTGTGTGTGTGAGAGTGAGTGAGTGAGTGAGTGGGAGAGGGAGAGAGAGAGAGAGAGCTTTTGCGATGACAAGTTTCATTCTGTTTTGTTTTGCATGGCCGGAAATAACTGCTCCAATTGAATCTTCTGGACGAGTAGTTATCTTTTGTCGTAAACATTCGGGTGAGATTATAATAAACCAAGGTCTGATCTGTGTACCTAGGCATTCCACCGAACGGACTTTAACGATCCTGACAAATTAGCCTAGTATGCACCACAGGATAGGCCCTGTCCACACCCTCACTCCCCCCCCCCCTTCTTCCTTCCACCCCCGCCTCTCCCCTCCCCAAATTGGTCTTGCTATTGCGGTTGCCGTGCTTTCGCTGAAAAATCTGTCATAATTTCGCCCGCATATGGGTGACGAGTTAAAATTTTTAAAATATAAAATAAAATTCTCATGTCAAAGACCAGTTTAAACCACAAAGCCTCGATTATGACCCATTTAATTTAGAATAAAAGCGTCGTGTATGTCCTATCTTTGCTCTGTCTCTTTGCCTCTGCTTCTGTTTGTCTGTCTGTCTCTCTCTGTCTGTCTCTCTCTGTCTATCTCTCTCTGTCTTGCGACAGTTTAAGCTTTTGAGGTGTGCATTCTATTGTGTGTGTATGTGGTGGTGGTGGTGGCAGGGGGGGAGTGAGAGTAGGAAAGGAGTTTTGGAAGGGGAGGGGGGGGGGGGGGGGGCGGAGAGAGTATGTGTATTTAGGTACATTAATATTCTAAGTAATTTCTTTCATTCTTACCATTGTTAAGGTTTGTGTTAGTTTCAAATCAATTTTATGTTAATTATTTTGTTTGTTCTGAATTGTTTTAAATCTTTTTTATTAAGGACTAGCTGTAAGACAGGTCCGTAGGACCTAATGTTATTATTATTATTATTATTATTATTATTATTATTATTATTATTATTATTATTATCATTATCATTATTATGATACAAAATGCTATGTTGTCAAATAAAAAGCTCAGGGAGGAACACAAGTTGGCCAACGATGCAGCACTTAAAACTGATGGACACACTTCCAATTATTGATTTTTATTCATTGAAGTTCACAATACAAACGCAATTGTTAATTACAAACTTGATCAGTGCATTATGAATGCTGTTGTAACATGGATAACAGCAGTATAATAATAATAAATCTTAATTAAATCAATCAACCACTTTAAAACTAAAGGTCTTTAGCCATTGCACCGACGACAGAAATTCAATAGACGATTGTTAATTTAACACGGAATTGATTATTATTTTAATATGGAGTTCCTTTCTCATGACTGTGTGACCAATCTGTCAGGACATGTAACCCAGACAGAGACTTATACATTAGCACGATACTGCGTTGCGAACGAAAAGATCGCCGCGTCAACACAGAAGTTGATTTGTAACTAAGATTGGAGCTCACAACATTCTTCGCATTGTAAAGATGTCTGTTGGGCTGGTTATGCACTTTACATTACAGTACAGATGATTATGCGTAACACTGATTCATAAAAAGCCGAATTAATTTCGATAAGGGGTAGGAGGAGGGAAACAGAAAAATAAGGAGACGACGGCTCTTAGAATAGGTAAACTGCATGTAACAACAGAGACTGAAGAGCTTTAGACAACACCATGAATACGAACTGCATCAAGTAACCATAGACAATGAGACAGAGATAAGACTAGATAATGGAGTTTGGGAGAATGATTTAACGGTGATCAATGGAAGACAAGAAGAGAAAGAGACAGAGACAGAATGATAAGGGTGAGACGAGTGTAAGATGGATGGAGTGTATCAATCATGAACTACATTTCTACCTGTCACCGTGATCGATCGTTGTCTGCGGGATGAAGAATTATTCATCGCACAAAACATAATCTACAGGCAGAAAAAAACACACATTCACCGCAGTGCACCTTTAAATCTTTTATGCATAAATATAATGTTATAGCTGTCACTGACAATGCATAATGCATGAATTTCATCATTCAAACTACGGTCAAAGATATGTTTGCTCCAGCGTAGAGACTAGGTTGAGTTGAAATTAATAGAGTAATATATTCTGCTTAACCTTGTTGTGGATTGTTTATTTCGTTGAATGTCAGTTTATCAAAGCGATGTTAGACAATAAAAATTGAAATAGTGAAAGATAAAATAATGTTTTTGTTGTTATCATCATCGTCATCGTCATCATCATCATCATCATCATCATCATCATCATCATCATCATCATCCACCCATTGCACATAGCTGCGATCGAAAGAAAGTATACTCCAGGCAAACGCTGCTCAGCAGGCCAAAGTATGTCCCTTGTCCCTTGAAGGGAGGTAATCGAGGTTAACAGCCTGCTCAGTTACAGTGTCGGTGAAAGACTACAAACAGAAAAGTAAGTTTCGTCTCCTCTAGGCGACGAATTAGGTCACGCTGTATTTGTTTCTAGGTAAACTGTCTTTTACGAACCGTCTGAGAATTTTTTCGAACCGTTTATTGACGCCGGATAGTGTCCTCACTTGGTTTCATACAATTTAAGAATCCAAGAAGGCAAATGGGTTTTTGGGACGGTAAAAGCATTTTTGTAGAGAAAAGGGTTAGGGCAAGGGCTAGGGATATATCTACAACTAACCCTTACCCGAACCCTTGTAGCAATATTCCGCTCTTTCCGTCACTTTTAAACCGTAGTGCGCTTCGCATCCGCGGCTAGCAGCGAGCGCAAAGTATACTTTGAAGGCATGGAGGGAATACTTTCACCTGCTGCTAGCGGGAGTTTTGGCGATACTTTGTACCGATCGCAGCTATGTGTATTACCTCCATCATCATCATCATCATCATCATCATCATCATCATCATCATCATCATCATCATCATCATCATCATCATTTGTCGTCGTCTTCGTTGTCATCATCAGCATCGCGTAGTAGCAGCAGCAGCATCTCCTTCTTATTCTCCTCGTCCTTCTTCTTTTTCTGATTCTCCTCCTCATTCTTGTTCTAGAACTCTAGTTCTTAAATATGCTGCTGTAATATTACGCACCGACACAAAACTATACAGCTTACTGCGTGTCATAATGATACTATCATCATTAAAGCCATGGAAAGACAGATTTGGCTAGCGGCATGATAGTTCTGATAGCTGTTATTGGTATTTGTGTGCTTGTTTGTCGGTCGTCCGTTAGTTTTCTTATTTGAAGACTTTCCAAGTGTAGCCGAGCGGAGTATTTGACTCCCAACTATCGGCCAAGCCTTTCAGAACACGGCCAACCTGAACCTTAATTTCATTTATCCCTCGTAAGAAAGACATAAAAATTGATGCCCTGCAAGGCGGTAAAGCGTGTTGATAGTAAACCGGATTGCCGGCTACTATTGCCACGACACTCTCTGCAGGTCACTGCCACTGACTTGCATAAAATGCCTGCCGACAATGTAGTCCTGCTCACCACCAAAAGCAGAAGACGAATGGTCAGGCGGGGAAAACATATGTCGTATCGCCTTGCCCTCCATAACCCAATAGCCACACCAACGGATTCTGCACAGCAGGAGCCACCCAAGGCTAGACTAACCAACAAATGGAAGGTAGACAATCTCCCCAAAGGCGTGAACAGTCGTCTCCCATTCCGCCACACAAGTTCACACATTCATACAATAATGTATTTTAAAATCTAGAGTACAATTATCATAAACATACTTTCTGGATCCTCAGCTCATCCGCCTCGCATACCCCGCTATTCCAGTATCGTAGTTTGAATATACAATGAGCTACAATAATGATGACTAGCTTAACAATTAGTATGCGTACCAAAACACACAGATAGCTGTCTCACTAACTTACTGTCTTACTTTAACTCTTCATCATCAGTGATTCCCTAATAGTAGTAGATAGCAATCGATTTCCCCTCATTATCTGAATTGTCGCTACTAGTCAAGCAGAGCTGCGATGACGAACAACATTGGAGATATAGCCTTTCTCCTATATCTCCAGACTATCTGAGACACAATAGGCAAACACCATCGATAGTTCTCTTTGCTAAAGCGACGCGGCAATCACTAAAACATAATACTCTGTAAGCCTTTTCTGTCATCATTGGAGGCTAAAACAGACGTCTCCATTGTTTGTAGCCGTTGCCTAGGCAACCAATTAGACCTACTGATAGGGACAAAAGAAACTGCTAATTCCGGCCACTACGCTGCCGGTAGGCGGCCAGTAAAATGTCGTTCTCTCCCCTTAATCTAGGTAGTGAGCAGTCATACATGGCTTTCCTTTTAGTTATGTCTTGTATGTTAGTCGTGGTATACATTTTGCAGTAAACATTACATTACATGATTATTGCTTTAGGTCCAGCGGACTCTTCCGAGCCAAATCAGGACCGGACAACCCCTGATCCGCATAAAAGATCTGCCGGAACAACCCTAGTGGTAAAACTGAAAGCTCTCCACCAGCCAGTCACTTTACAATAAAGACATCCCACACAGGGGACGCTGAGGCTGTATTCTAATTTATCGAACCCCCGTTTACAAAAAACAAAATAGAATATAAACATCATAATAAATTATCAACAAAACACATACATATAAAATGCCTACATTGCTAAATAATAACATCATAGGAAGCCCTAGTGACCACCTGGCAGAAAACGTCCAGTATTCCCAAGCTGATCCAACAGACCTCATACACAAATAAGGAGTCTTGTCCCGGAAGGTTTTTCAAGAAAAAAAGTAGATGACTGGTCTAGCGAAGAAGAAGATAGTATAGCAGATTGATAGAACAGAGCAGGAATGAGAAAGAACAAATGAGAAAGACAGCGACAGTGGGAATTTAAAGCACTAAATTTCCAGAAAGTAGGGATACTATTTATACTGAAACCCCCGGCACCCCAAAGGGGGATTTTGCAGTAAACACTCATAGGCTACTATACTATTAATGTATAGTACCGTCCATATATTGAAGTTAGGGGTGTTCGGTTTTACCGGTTTTCCGGTTAAAATCGGTTCGACTTTCTCATGGTTCGGTAAACCGGTTTGGCCTTAAAAAACCGGAAAACCGCGGTTTTTCTAAGGGACATCACTCGTCCCGTAAAGCACTAGCAAAATGGCAGAAAGAGAAATTCGTAGCGAACACGCACGGTAAAGCTGACATTTGGAGATTCTTTCTCCTGCGAGAGACAGAAGCAGGAAAGGTTGACCATAGTACCGGTTACTGTAAAGAGTGTAAGGCAAGTATTAAACTTGGCGGTGGCACATCAAATCTGAATGCACACATTCGCCGACACCACCCTTTGCTGCTGCTGAAGCCAGCCAAGCCTGCGGGCCCTGCATCCAATAGATCTAACCCACAAGTCCTACATGCTAGATCTAGTCCGTGTACCAGCAGCGCTGACGCTGACGTGAGCATTGTGACTGAAGGAGGTGCCAGTACAAGTAAAGGCGACACAAAACAAATGACAATCAGTGAAGCACTCAAAAAGAAGCAGGTATATCCAGCTAACTCCAAGAAATCATCCGAAATCAACGAAAAGGTGACAAAATTCATCGTGAAAGAACTTCAGCCGTTCCAAAAAAAAAATTCAATACAGAGGTTATTTCCCTTGCTTACTATGCGCCTTTACCCGGGGTAACCAGTTGTAACTTCTAGCCGGTTAACCGGTTTTAAACCGCGGTTTTCTATTGGAAAAAACGGTTAAAAACCGGTTTGAGAAATCGTACCGGTTCCACCCTCTAATTGAAGTGTACTTCTATAGCACTTTACTAGTTCAAAGAGCTGCTCGAGAAGCTTTCCGAAAACAGGATCTATCTATAACTCAAGCCGCCCAAGGCGCCAACCTGCTGCATGCCCGATGCGCACCGTCTGGATCTTTACCGACTTTTGCAATGGAAACGTATTCACGCACAGACTGGATTCTCTTGGTAAAGGGAAACAAAGCTTGAAACTTGCATGTGTACTTTTAAAGAAATCTTACAAAAGATGACAACGCGGATTTAAATAGCATTTTCTTGCATCCACCCTTTGCAAAATGTCTTCTTCGCACGGGGCTGGGGTTTGGGGGTGGGGAGTAGTGTTAGTGGAAAGAGGCGGGAAGGATCTCGGAGGAAGGAGAAGTGAATTGTACAGCTATTCGCCAGTGCACACCGACATGCCATTCTGACGGTGCAGAAGTGTCATAAATAAAAGAAGAAGAAAGAAAGAAAGAAAGAAAGGAAGAAGAAGAAGAAGAAGAAGAAGAAGAAGAAGAAGAAGAAGAAGAAGAAGAAGAAGAAGAAGAAGAAGAAGAAGAAGAAGAAGAAGAAGAAGAAGAAGAAGAAAAAGAAGAAGAAGAAGAAAGAAAGAAAGAAAAAAAGAAAGAAAGAAAGAAAGAAAGAAAGAAAGAAAGAAAGAAAGAAAAAAGAAAAAAAGAAAGAAAGAAACAAAGAAACAAAGAAACAAATTAAAAAATTTTGGGGTAAATCAAAATCGCAGAACAGATAGTCTTGGAAGGAAACAAAACAAAACAAACAAAACAAAAAAACACACACAAACACACCTACACACACACACACACAGCCGAGGTTACACAGTATTATCATGACTTTCCCGAAACGCCACCTACGTTGTGTTGACAATGGGTCATATTTTGTCCCCAGTTTTAAGTACTTTGTAGTGTTCGAACCTTAACCCTAACCCTAGCCCTAATCCTATCCCAGCCCTAACCCTGACGGATCATTGTTCTGACGTCAAAACAAGTAGGCATGTCAATACAAGTTATGTAAATGTTCACTGATTTGTCCAGATAACACTGTGTAAACAACGACAAGAAATCACTTTTTAGGTAAACACAAAGTCAACGAGTTCCAAAAGATTTAAAAAAAAAAAACAAAAAAAAACTAAAAAAAAAAAAATAAGGATAACTCACCTTAATCTATACCTTCACCCTGCCCAGCTCCGAAATCTTACCCTAGCTATCAATATTCAATACCAGAAGTATTCCAAGACACAAAACCCTTAGTAGGCTACAAGATCCGCTGCGTCTCGCAAAGATGTTATTTTCAGAAGGCCGTTTTTGGCTACAGGAGAAAAATAACAACAACTCGATTACATTCTGTTTCTGCTTGGTAATACATATAATGATTACGGACGTGTGACCTTCGGATTTAACTTGGGAAACTATTTAATAACATGTCTTCTGCAATGATTATGTAGACTACACAGGAGCAAGAATAAACTCAACTGGCAGAATCTACCGCGTGTTGCGACGACGGTAATTTATTTCTCAATTAAATTTTTTTTATCCCAGACCCGAAACTAAATTCTCCTAACCCACACCTCTATCCTCTCCATTCTTTCCTTAAGACTGAAAACCCAATCCTTTACTTCCAATTCCACTCCTTCACACACACACATTTTTGTAGAAACGCACACACACACACAAACACACACACACACACACACACACCTACCCCCATCCCTCTTCGCTAAACCATAACAGAATAATATTATTAATGTATTAATGTTTCTCCTTTCTCGTTAAAGCTAACTCGAAGCTAAAAACGATAAAATCATGAATAGAGAACTGAAAGTACAGTTAAGTTCTACAGCTCTTACAGGATATAATTATGCATAAGGCTGCTATGATATAGAATTGAAAGGTAAAGCTCTACAGCTCTTACAGAATCAAACATAATGAGGTCGCGTGTCACCGAGCCGTTCATTTTTGAACATTGCTTCCGACTACAACAAAACGAGTATTTTCTCTTTTGTTCCATTAATCACATGTTAGTGTTCCAGCTGCTTGCCCTCTGAAACAAAACGCTGGATTATCGATTTTGTCGTTCCCCAAGTTCAGTGAACGGAACTTTACAATAGCAATGAACCTCTTATTTCAGCTCCGCTCCGATACTCGTGTTTGCGTGTTGTTTTTGGCGTAACATGATTTTTTTATAGAGTGAAAGTTTAGCATTGTACACAGCATTATAATTAGAATCCTTTCATCCTTTCTCCATTGTCTTTCTTTGTTTGTTTGTCTGCGCTTACATACATGTATATGAGTCGAGTGCGTGCGCGTGCTTGTGTGTGTAAGATGTACGTGCGTGCGCGGAAGAGAGCGGTAATCAAATACAGAACAAATATGGATCATGTTTAAATATCTATAGATCTACCACCATTGTTATAAATCTGCAGTGAAATGAAGGTCATCTACAAAATATGCATGTCAGGGTATTGATTTGTTGAGCTGAATTGAAATGAACTGAAGTCAGCGTTTAGTGTTACAAGTACATCGAATATAAGAAACGAATGAGGCAGCCAACACTAGCAATCTTGTTCAATCATTCTTTGCTGATGTGAACTGCCAAAGTCCCAAGGGACTCTGTGTGAAGCAATGCGGCTCCGAATATGGCCAATAGTCTCATTGTAACATACTTTAAACGGAAGAATATCCCAGAAAGTTGAAGTGTTAAAAGAGAAAAAAAAAAACAGACGGGAAATCAATGCTTACCTTCTGGGATCACAAAGTGAAAGAAAGTTTAGTTTGAAAGTGTAGCTACTGGAATCACAAACCAACAAACTGAAAGACACAGTAACTGTTAGGATCACAAAAGCGACAGCCAGTGGAGCTTTGAAGATCACAAAGTGACATCAAATGTATCCCTTGACATCACACAGTGAAACGAAATATGCTGACAGAAAATGAAGTGATAGTACATATACAAAGTGAAAGTACATATACATGTAACGTCTGAAAACACACAGCGAAAAATAATATTTATCTTCCGAGATCACACATTGAAATACAACTTAGCTTTTAGGATCACTAACCGAAAGAAAGTATACCTTTTAGGAGTACAAAAAGCGAAATGAATAAAATGTAGAGAAAGAAAGAAGAGAAAACTAGGCCACCAATAATTGCAAGCAGTACAGCAAATCCTGGGAGATTCCAAACAGTTGATGTAACGCAAGAAGTCGGATGAGCTGGGCAACAAATTCCTTGACAATTGGCTCTCTGGAGACCCTTGCCGTTGTCCATCATCGATGAATAATACATCGGCAACTTTTAACTCCAGTACTCCTATGTCCACAGCAGCCGGAGCAGCACCCAACGTTGCCAGAGCTATAGTACAAAGATGCACTTTGAACGTGCTAGACCATTGAAATTAATGGACCTAAATCCTGAATTTGAAAATAAACATGTATAATAAAAATAACACACGGGCACCTTCTGTTTTAAATCTTACAATTTTACGTAGCAGCAGCAGTCGTCGGTACATCACGCTTATTCCACTACCATTCACGAAGAGTATAGGCTACAAATGCGAAAATGCGTTAGAAATGTGTAAATAATGCAATAATAATAATAATACAGCAGAGTCTCATTCTCAGTCTCAATATAACTACAAAGGAATATGTTTTGCTAAATTTGATGGAGGAACACTTCGTCATCCGATTACTGAATTATCTTTTTATCAAAACAATTTGTGTTCTCTAAACTAGTGTCGGAAATGACCTCTTTTACACAGACAATCCGCATATAGAATCCCGATTTCTCCGTAGAGGAAACGCTTCCAGTTGCAGAATTAGTTTCATACGTTTTCGCTGTTCAGAAGAAAATGCATCTTCGTGTAAAAAACGAGGGGGAAGAGAAGACTCAGATTTAGATTCAGATTCAATAGTTTATTATGAGAAGAAAATGGTTTTAGCATTAATTTGTTAATCTTACAATCAGTCCTTCTTTCAGTCACTCACAAATGTAGTTTAAAACATACATCCGCATTTATGCATAAACAAACATAGATTTAAATTGAAAGAAAAAAATGTAATAACTAAACTTCGTAACAAGAAAACTAACAATAATTAATATGAAACCTTTAACTGGAACCTTTTAATGTAATAGAGAGAGAGGGGCTTGGGGGACATGGTGGGAGTAGTGGTGGAAGGTAGTAGGGGTGAGGGAGGAAAATCAGTTAATGCATGGTATAATGTATAGGTTGTAAATCTTGTCCTTGAAAATATTTAATGATGTGCATTGTTTTAGTTCCAAAGAAAGAGTGTTCCATAACAAGGGGCCTTTAAAAGAGAAGCTAGATTTGAAAATGTCAATTCGTGGTTTTGGAAGTCTGTAGTTTTCATAATTATATTGCGCAGGAAAAGACATTAGTTGATCACATAAATATGGAGGCGCTATATTATTATTAACTTTAAACATATGTATGGCTAAATTATACGGTGTTTATAGAGGCAATATTTTAAGATCTTTAAATTTTTAATCTGTAGTTAATTCTCGATTATCTGAGATTAATTTAACTCCACTTCCATGCAGTTGGTTTAGTCCTTTTAGTTGATTGCAGAAGCATTAGACCACACAACAGAGGCATGCTTGATGTGTGATAGACGGTAGGCGGTGGGCTTGGAAGAAATTTTTTCTGGCATAAGATTCAATGTCAAATTTTACTTTAGCAAGCAGAAATAGATTTTTGGATAATTTCTTACAGATATTGTTTATATGAGAATTCCAGGTATAATCTTAATAAATAATTATATCTAATACTTTTTGCTCTGACACTTGTTAAATTTGTGAACAATTAATAATCAGATATAAAATTAAAGATTCATGTTGTCGCTTTTGCCGTGATGTGATTACCATGCTTTTAGATATTTGTGGATGAAGAATCATAGATTTACCGGAGCAGTGTAACGGAGTCATCATCTGCAAAAATGTTACAACTTGTATCTTTGCTAGTAATATGGAGTGGTAGATCATTTATATATATGCAGAATAGTAAAAGTACAGGACCTAAAACTGAGTTTTGAGGAAGAATATTTTCCATTGGCATATACACGTTGGATTCTCTGTGATAGGTATGATTGGAAAAGACTGATGACATTAGACAATTTTGAGGTAGACCAGTGTTTTAGATCCTATAAAATGTGAGGATGTTACACTCGAAGTTGGTTTTGTTTTTATCAGTAGTTGATTAAGCCCCAATGCTGAAATCCTGATAAGTGTAACTCGGATTCGTTTATCCACGCAACCTGTTCACTCAGCAACAAGGCAGAAGTCGTCGTATGAAGTTTTCCAACTTTATTCAGCGTACATCAACAACTGCATACAATCGCTCAATCGCTTTTCACTTTCTCTACTTTTAGCTCTCTCAACTAAAACAGTGCGGTACATTTATAGTCTCTCTATACTCGAGAGAACGTTCGAATGTTCGAGCGTGACACAATTATAACCAATCAGAATAAACTTCGTCATCACTGTCTTACGTCATATAACCTTATTTAGGATGGAAGCGTCTGGTAGTTACCACTAGATTTATCCACACGCTTCGATCGACAGTAAACAACCAACTCTAGAAATTTCTCAAATAATATCGACCAGCGAAAAATACCAACGTTATACAAAGCTTCTTCTAACAACAACGCAAAATGAAATCAAAGGTAATTACACTCTGTTATTGAATGCTTTACAAAAATAAAACACTTTGATCTATCGTGCGCGACTCACAGGTACTATCGTGCGCGTTTCAACGTAACAGAGGGTATTCATACCTCCAGCTCGATTTTCAAAGAGTACAACCATTCGCAAGTACTAACTTTGTTGTTTTTGCTTCATTAATTTGTATGCAAGTTTCTTGACATCATGACATATGATATTGTGACAGTGTCTAGTGTGTTGTGAAGCAAAACAGACTGTTCTTGACTTAGTACAATTTTGAAAGCTTTCTCTGCTGACCAGATGGTGATCCAGTTTTTATCACCTTCAACTACTTTTAAAAACTTCAACATGCTTATACTTTGTTGTTGATTCCCTTGCGCAGCATCTTCTGCTTTTTTTTTTTTTTTTTTTTGGGCTGGTTTTGACGGAGGCCGTATGATTGTCGAATTGAAACAAAGCCATAATGCAACAGAAAAAAGTCGAAACTCGGCGCCATGCACACATGGAACAAAATGAAGTGACCGAACCCGAAGTAGAGTTTCTTCCCTTGTGAATACGTTATGATCGGTCGTCTGCTACGGAAGCGCATAGGCACTTGAACGTTGCAATTCCTACTAGTGATCGTCGAATCTCAGAAGTCAGAACAAACAACAACTTCAAAAAATGCGGAACCTACGTAAGTACGTTGCGCAAGTTGCGATAGACTCCATGACCGTACCTCCGCTGATATATTTCTTTACGTTTTAGACCTCTTCCAAGAAAAACCATTACGTGATCAGACCCCCTCTCTGGCAATCTTTTACGTGATTTTGGACGTCAAGAGGTATAATACCTCCAAATGTACGTGATCTAAAACACTGTAGACAAAAGATTGTGCAAAATAATGGAATGGTTGACTAGGAAAAAAGCCAATTTTTAGGTCCGTAAATATGGCTCCTGAAATATTGCCAGAATTAATTGCATTGAGCCATTTGTCACATAGCCTGATCAGAGCAGTTTGGCAGGATTGTTGGATGCTAAAACCTGACCGATACCTATAAAGGAGAAAATGGCTTTCTGGAATATCAAATATGTGTTTGTACAAGTGTCTTTCAATGGGCTTAGATAAGACATTTAATAATAAATCAGGACTACGGAAGAGTAAAATAGGAAAAAAATAAGAAAAGTGTCGGGAGGAAAAGAAATGGGAAGAAGAAACAGGAGGACAATGAAGAGGAGGAGGAGGAGGAGACAAGATCAAAACAACCTTACTAAAGGGAAGAGACTCTAGCGGCGGCAGCCAGAAACTTCAAAGCCTTATCTCCTTTCGCACAAAGTGTTTCTCGTCTCCCTTGCCCCACCCCGTTCTCTCCTTACAAAATGAAAAACAAACAAACGAACAAGAAGAACGACAAAAATGTAATCTTCAGAAACAGTCTGCAAACAAAATAATAATATTATACCACATGCAAGTTCGAGCGCACGCGGAACATGTACTTCAACTATTCTGATACTGTATAGGCGTTGAAGTAAAAAGCTTTTTTTTTTTTTTTTTTAACATTGGCACTGATACAGTTTACCCATCGGTACTCAGCTCTCTGCATGCAGGAAGCACCAACAACATGCTGAATTAGGCTACTCGCAAGCGATAATTGCTTTTTTATATTTATATTTTTAATTTTTACCAACACACACTTCAGGCATTTCATTGGGGAATAAATGCACCACAGGGTGAGCAGCAGCACACCATTTCTGTGAATCAGTGCAACAGCGCAGAAATTTTACTGAGAAGTCAGCCAGAACTGCGCCCGCATGGTTGAGGATTAAAATTCAAAACGTCTTGTGTTTTACGGCACAGATAGGATTGGAATCGATTATACTCTGCGAGTAAAGCAGCTTTTGCAATAGGCAAACCTAATGTTTAAAACACGTTTACAAATTCCCTGTGATTATACATGTAGGCTTACATAGTCGCATCACCAACGACGAAGTCCGACAGACCATCACACAAGCCATTGGACAACACGATGACCTGCTCACAGTGGTGAAAAAAACGGAAACTCCGATGGTATGGCCACGTCACCAGATCATCAGGTCTTGCAAAGACCATCCTGCAAGGCACAGTGCAAAGAGGTAGAAGAAGAGTGGGACCGAACAAGAGGTGGGAGGACAACATTCGAGAATGGACTGGTTTGACACTGAGCGAAACTATCAGGGTTGCTGAGGACAGAGAAAGATGGAGTTCGTTGGTTAAAGGATCATCTGTGGTGCCGCTACGACCTCCGAGTTACGGGATAGGATAGGATACATAGAGAATCGTTGTGCTTGAGCTTAAAACGCTCTCGGGTAACCCTACATTGAAACACTGAGGTCATCCCGTGGCAGCAGCCTTAACGCATTGTTTAAGAATGTCGCCAAGGCCAGAAAACAATAGAAGGAGGAGTTACTGAGCATGTTTTATACAATCATGCCACAATAGGCGGGGACCGTTATTATGCTCTTGTGTTATGGTTTCTGTAAAGGGGATCCGGTTCTGTGAGGTGTGTGTGTGTGTGTGTGAGAGAGAGAGAGAGAGAGAGAGAGAGAGAGAGAGAGAGAGAGAGAGAGAGAGAGAGAGAGAGATACAGACAGAGAGACAGAATGAAATGCACAGAAAATAGCAAGATTGCATTAAACGAAGAAAGGAAACTCTACACATTCACATGTTAGCTCCTAGCGAACAGTCTGTAATCAAAGCAAATAAAATGGATGAAAAGGCAACACAACTAAAGAAGAATTTTTTGTATTCGCATTCTGTAGCACCATGTCAACAGTTTCTTGTCAAGGGTAAGAAGAAATAAAGAAAGAAAGAAAGAAAGAAAGAATGAAAGAAAGAAAGAAAGAGACGAAGGAAGGACGAAGAAAAAGATGATGATGATGATGATGATGATGATGATGATGATGATGATGATGATGATGATGATGATGATGATGATAATAAGAAGAAGAAGAAGAAGAAGAAGAAGAAGAAGAAGAATGGCAAAGCCCATATGACTCACATGCTCCTTATGCTATTTAACATAAACTGCCCAGAAAAAAGAAGAAAATGAAACGGTGGCATTAAAATGCATATTAATATTAATTTTGATCTTTCTAACCTTGAGATGACCTTGACCTCCGGCTCCAAATACACTCATGCACTTTCAAATATACTACAACAAACGTTGTACTATGCCCCCCCCCCCCCCCCCCCCCCCCGCTACCTCCCTCCTCCCCCAAAAAAAGGAAAACAAAAACAACAACAGTAAACTTGGGATGACCTTGACCTTCAATGTCCTTGACCTTGGGATGACTTTGACCTTCACGTCACCTATCATGCTCATGGATGATCAAGAAACACAATGTAGTTGCATACTATGGGTTAAATAGAGTTATTTCACTGTACGATGACCTATGTTTTTACAAGGCCTAAAATGACATTGACCTTCAAGATCAAAGCAAAAACGGAATATGTATGAAAGATCAATCTATCATCTCTAAACTTTGAACTTTAAATCTCTCATAGATTAGGATCAAGGTCACTTCAAAGTACCTCTACTAATTGACTTTGGACAGCTCCAGTGACCTTGACCTTGAAGTGAGGTTGATCAAATGTGCATATCTCATTGATTTCTATCATGCATCAAAGAATCATAATTTCAGTATTCACTTTTAAAAAAAGGGGAAATTTTGTGAAAAATTGATTTTTGACTAACGTTTTTTGGACCCTGTGACCTTGACCTTGAAGTGAAGTCATTAATTCACTGATCATTTACGAGGTCTCGTGGATATACACCATCTTACAAAGTTTGATTGTGATAGCTGAAATAGGTTCTGCTATATTAATTCACTTTTACGTTTTGCACGTCCAGACGGCGGACGGTGGACAGACAGACAGACGGAAGGACGGACAAAATGTGGCGTGGTTTTTAAAAAAATGTAATTTTGGGACTATTTATGACTCATCTCGCACAGATTTGCAAAAAATATGGATTTCTTTTCTTTTTTTTTTTTTTTCTTTCTTTTTTTTTTGGTTGGGAGGGGTGGGAGGGTGGAGGTGGGGGTGGATTTTTTGGGTGAGTACACTGACTTACATTGCTATGCATGTGAGTCCATTAAAAAAAAAATCCACATTCCTCGCATTCCATCTGTATATCTTCTTCTCGCGGAGAAGAACGAGGACTAAAGAAGAAGAGCAAACTGAAGAAGGAGAACCGCGGTGAAACCATCGCCCCAAGCACTCTGTCTGACAAGGCAAAGCTGAATACGACGACTCGGATTTAGACACAGTCTAGAAAACCAAATCGTTCATCCACCGCAGGAACACCAATCAGGCGCCTCTAAGAATTTGTACCGCGATGTAAGCACAGCATTAAATCAATATATCTCTTTGACCAAATCCACCCACCCCACTCATTTTTTTCCTTTCTTTTATTTTTTGTTGGTGGAGTGGGGAGGGGGGGTGGGGGAGGTAGGGAGGAGCCAAACCGTTCAACCACCACAAAATGGCGCATCGAAGAAATTCTGCGAAGCGACATGGTATATACAACTATTTCCATTGTAAAAGAAAACTTTGGAAAGCCAAAGCTTTCAGTCCACGCAGGAATGACGAACTCAAGTCGTTCGAAAACGTTTATCGAGGTAGCATGGGATCTACAAATGAGAATCATCTCAAAGCATTCAAGCAGGTGTTTTTTTTGTTGTTATTTTTTTTTAAAATCAAGCCCCCTTCGAAATGGCCCTTGAGGCAGCGCAATCTGTTCTGCTCACCGCTAACTTAGAAAGCCAAAAGGGTTCTCTCTTCGCAGGTAAAAGCAATCAAGCTCAGCGAAGGTCTTGTGCAAAATTGCATAGAATCGACAAATATAATAGACGTCTAAGCGCATGAACACACACACATAGCTCGAATACTACTAGAATCAAGGTATGATTATAGATTAGTTTGTCTTTGATCACCATCTAAAGAGTCAGTCAGAAACGTGTCACTATAAGAGAAAGTCGATTTTGTTGGATTGTAACTCCTGGTGAAGCGTGTTAGCGAAATACAGGCGAGCTGCAATCAACAATTTGAGCAATAATATTAATTAATTTACTAGGTAGTTTGCATCGTTTACCGTTCTATAGACTCCGGGGCCAACTGGCAGGCTTTGGGCAGGTTTCTGCAAGAGACTGGCAAGGAAGTATCCGCTAAGCTACCGGGAATTGCTTTGGAAGGCGACAACGGCCTCTGGAAGCGACAAGAGAAAAGCCCTCATCCCGGAAAGTTGAGACCAGCCAATCTTGTCTTTCATGACAGATTTTTATTCGCATTCCACCCAGCATGGTGCACCGAAGCCAAGCAAGAGAAGCTTCCAATTGTTATGGTGATTGGTATATGTTTCAGTCTAGATACACTTCCACGAAAAGACGTTCAATGAAACAAACAAGTATGACAAAATATCGTTCAACATCCTGGTGGATTGAAGCAAAACATAAGCTTTTACTAGCGCAGTCTACTGACCCTGGTGCGGTGTTGCCAACAGTCGTTTGCCTTTTAGGTTATCTCTTTGTTACCATTATTATACTCCTTTCTGTGCGCTGTGGACAAATAAAGCTCGCCCTTAGCAATGGATTACCAGCAGCTGTTCTTATCCAACTTAATTCAAACTTCGCTGTGAATAGGTGTGTCTATTTTTGAAAAAAAAAAAACACGAACCAAGGTACTAGGTTGACTTGTCTTCGTGAGTGAAAATGTTCATTAATGTCTTCACACTACTTTTTTCCTTATCTCAGACTAAACGGAACTTCAAAATTAACACAATATTCCGATTGAATGGGTTGTACCGAGCGCAGTGATTTGTAAATGTTATGCGCGGTATTAATTGTCATACGGCGGTCCCTCCGGCCAGTGGGGAAACAATGGGGATATGAGAAAACAATGGAGATTCGAAGCCAAACCAATATCGTTTGATTAGAAGATCAATAACGGCAACCAGCAAACTGTTTGACTTACAAAAAATGCAACACTACAACTGTGGGATCCATACAGGTCCTGGCTATGCAAATCTGCCTGTACATTTTACAGATGAGGGTGGCGGGTGGGGAAGGGTTGAGAGAGGGGGGTATTTGGGTCAATTCTACTACTACACTGCTGGCAGTACGATATGCTGCTGCTGTTGTTGCTCCTGTTGGTGGTTTCTAGTTCTGCTGCAGCTGTGGGGTTTAGAAACACCTCAGCCATACAAATATTCATTCAATTTTAGATAGTGGAGGTCATTTGTCAGTTTTACTAATAGTGGAACTGGTGTGACTGCTGCTGCTGCTGCTGCTGCTACTGCTACTGCTACTGCTACTACTACTACTACTACTACTACTACTACTATTGGTAATGCGGCGGCCAAAAAAGAATGTCGGGTAATTCTGCTACAAAATTCACAATTACACCTGATGATCTGAGGGTGCAGAAAGCAGTCTCCTCAACGTAGGGGTGCATATGAAACCCAGACCAGTTAGATTCTTGCCGCTCCACAAATGCCAGTAAGGTTTTCAAGGAAATAATGGGATAGATTAGGACCGAAATACTTGTCGCAACCTGATGGTGCACGAGAAACGTTAACGGATGTGATCATCAAGCAAAGTAGTTAGGTCGGTCTATCTTCGTTCCTTTATTTCAGCCTCCATAAGGTAAAGATAAAAAAGGTAAAGGTGGTCCCATAGCCTTGTGGCCGTAGGGGAGCGTGATGTTGGAGATCACACTTATCTTGGGCCAGCGTAATGAGGGTGATGCCCATCTCTCTCCCTCGCTGCTTTACCTTCACCACCCTTAAGAGAGTAGGTACTCAGTCACAGTTGAGTCAACTGGGGGCGTTGTTATTTGTCGCTTCAGGTTTTGCGGTCACCCATCCAAGTGCTAACCGCACTGGACGGTGCTTAACTTGCGACACAGTAGCGAGTGCCCCAACCAATGCCCTATCCCACAACCCTAGCCTCCATAAGCCTGTACGTCAGCTATTGATCATTATGAAAATGCAAGGATGCAGTTGAGGTTAGTACGGGTTCTATACATGCTGGCTTAATGTCGTGCAACATTTATGGTTGGGCAGACCACGTTTGTCCACAAAGTGTGAAACAGGAAAGAAATGGCAGATAACAGAACAATTAGCAAGTTCGCTTTGGCCGCCACGAACAACAACATAGCTTTAAGGGACGGAGGTGTGTGCAGATAGCAAGCGATCCTGCGAGCAAGCAGCTAGCTGTATGGTGAAGCTGAATACCGTTTCTTGCCGTCTCTGTCGTTATCGGCAATAATAATAATAATAATAATAATAATAATAATAATAATAATAATAATAATAATAATAATAATAATAATATTATTATTATTATTATTATTATTATTATTATTATTATTATTATTTTATTATTATTATTATTATTATTATTATTATTATTATTATTATTATTATTATTATTGTGTGCCGACTTGCTATGAATGTTTGAATGTGCGATTAAATGACTGATTAATTGAATGAATGAATGAAGAAACGGAGTGGAACTGAACTGCACCAAAAAGGAATTACTGCAAAGAGAAAAACAATATAATGACAAACAAATGTGTACATCCACGTCAAAGAAAATTAGCATTGTGTCGTTTTGTCTTCTCTTTGTCAAAATTAACCTGCCTTGACTTTTATGTACCTGCACATTTGTTTCTCAGATTTTATACTTTTGAATGCTAGCAGTCCTTTTTTATTTCACAAGAGCAACACAGGCTCCTGAATTGCGTTTTTTGCCAGAAATTAGCAGTGTTACAATATACAACGGAGGAATAGTCGTTATTATTCAAACGTCCTATCTAGAAAACTATATAAAAGAAGAATGAGCTGCAACTGATGTCATCATTGTCATCATCATCGCCGTCATCATCATCATGGTCATGATCATCATGATCATGATCATGATCATGATCATCATCACCATCACCATCACCATCACCTACGTCCAAAACTTCTCTTCTTCTTTTTTTCGTCACATCAAGCTTTACTTCCACTATTATAATAATACATGCGCTTTTTGTTTGCGTCTACAGTCTAGACGCTATAAATCTTTATGATCACCGTTATTATCAGCGGTTTCCCAGATACAACCATCTGATACTGGCAAACACGCTTGGTCTCCACAAAAAAAATCCAGACGATGGGCCTGGCACAGTCCCAGCGGGGAGAATCACAAACAGAATGACTACGTCATGATCATGAAACGCTTCAGATCAAGCGTCAACATTGGCAGGACACGCACTTTTCCAAGAGCAGACATCGGAAGTGACCACGATTTCGTGATGATGCCTTTCTGGTTCTACTTGAATAGAGTAAACACAGCAAAGTGCACCAGACTGAAGTTCGACCTAGACAAACTGCTAGACCCGGAGGTGGCAGAAATATTCCAAGCCACAATTGGAGGGAAATTTGCACCATTGCTCATTTGGGGAGCTGGTGAAGTAGATGTCAACACCATGATCACCACCTTCAACTCAGCTGTGACAAATGCCGCCACTGAGATCTTTGGCAAGCACCGCCCAAAGAAGAAATCGTGGATCACAGCTGAACTTTTAGACCTGTGTGTCAAAAAATGAGAGATGAAAAAGAAAAAGAACACTTCACAGGGACAGGGATCTGATGCCTACCGAAAAATCAACAATG
>CM072511.1:44175640-44178140 GCA_036898135.1 Oncomelania hupensis | reverse complement strand
TAAGATTAGCAACTTAATGCTAAAATCATGTTCTTCTTGTAATAAAATCTTGAATCAGAATCTGAATCTGAATCCCGCTCTCTGCGCAGCAGTTGGTGGGGAAATTCCTGCTTTGCCTTTTGCCCGGATCTCCAAAGGGGAAAATAATTGCCCAGGAGGCAAATTGTTGAGAGAAAAAAAATATAGAAATTACAAAAAAAGAGAAGAGGATGGGCTAAAAAAAAAAGTAAGTTAAGTTGAATTACTCCCTTGTGTCACAAAGAAATGAATAATAGACGAGAGCTGCACTGTACACTTCACCAAATTAGCTTTGGCGAAAGTGCTCCGAAGCGCATAACACTGTTTGAAATAATTATGTATTTTCCATGGAAGTATCATAAAGTTTTGTGGGTTTGTCAAAGATTTGCTTTGGAGATTGGGTGAGTTTGAGGTGAGGGTGAGATGATTGTGTGTTAGTGAGAGAGAGAGAGAGAGAGAGAGAGAGGGAGGGAGAGGGGGAGAGAGAGAGTGAGTGAGGTGACGTAAGATGATTAGGTGTGTGAGAGAAAAAGAGAGTGTTACACTCGGTGTTGGTTTTTATCAGTAGTTGATTCAGCCCCGATGCTTGAAACCTGATAAGTGTAACTCAGATTCGTTTATCCACGCAGCCTGCTCACTCAGCAACAAGGCAGAAGTCGTCGTATGTGGTTTTCCAACTTTATTCAGCGAACATCAACAACTGCATACAATCGCTTTTTCCACTCTCAAATTTTTCCTTTACAATCCTCCCCTTTTAAAATGTGTAACTGTAGATTATAGTCACACGACACCGAAGCGTATAGGCGACTACTGGTCACATTAGTCTGACACCAGCGAACCAGTTGATGGTAAGGGGAAAATAATATGGTCACACGTTGGCCAAACCGGGATTCGAACCAGGTACCTCTCGGTTTCTAGTAAGACGCTCTACCAACTGAGCTACCCGGCCCCTCTACTCCCCCCCCTTTTTTTTTTTAGTAAATTTACGTACCCGGACACATTAAGCGTATAGGGGACGGGTCGCACTTATATAGTCTCTCTAACTCCAGAGAAAGAAAGAGCATTCGCGCAAGACACAATTATAACCAATCAGAATAAAATTCGTCATCACTGTCTCACCTCATACAACCCATATTTAGGATGGAAGCGTCTCTAGTTACCACGAACTATCGTGCGCGTTTCAACGTAACAGAGAGAGAGAGAGAGGGCGAGAGATTGTATGTGTATGTGTGTGTGTGCGTATATGCGCATATGTGTGTGAGTCTGTGTGTGTTTATGTATGGCGTGTGTTCGTGTTAAGCAACATTTGCTTTGGTGAAAAAGAAAGTTTAAAAAAGACAAGAAAAAAGGAAGAAGAAGAAGAAGAAGAAGAAGAAGAAGAAGAAGAAGATGATGATGATGATGATGATGATGATGATGATGATGATGATGATGATGATGATGATGATGATGATGATGATGAAGGAAAATTTTGCGTCCCCCGGGTGAAGCAAGGAGAAACAATTAGTATTTGTGTCTGCGAAAGGCCGCTAGCTAATGCTCCGTTGTGTTCTTTTAAAGAGAAAACTTACCTAACTTCTTACACACTTCCTAAAGCCCGAGGGTTTAGGAAAGGGATATCCTCGATGCTCCGCCACCTTGGATAATCAAATAAAGAAGTCGGACGAATGTTCTTTAAAAGTACACAGTCACTGAATTCAGTACCAAAAAGGTCTTGGAAATGTTTGGGAGCGGGGAGCACGAACAATTATACAGAATGTCGATCACGATCACCCCTTCCATTAATTCCAAGTCCTGTGATCATTTTAAAATGGATACACTTAGAAACTTTGTAAAGGATCTCTCTCTCTCTCTCTCTCTCTCTCTCTCTCTCTCTCTCTCTCTCTCTCTCTCTCTCTCTCTCTCTCTCCCTCATTCTTCTTCTTCTTCTTTAAAACGTCTCTTCCCCCATGAGACTATTTACGAGATGGCCAAGAACACGTTTGCAAGAAAACTCTTTATTAAATATACACTGCAACTCTAACAGCCTATTCTATCCTATCCCGTAACTCGAAAGTCATTGGGGCACCACAGATGATCAATTAACCAGCTTACTCCTTTTTCTGTCCTCAGAAACCCTCATGGCTTCGCTCGTTGTCAAGCCAGTCCATTTTCGAATGTTATCCTCCCACCTCTTCTTCTGTCTCCCTCTTCCTCTGCCTCCTTGCACCGTGTCTTGCAGGATGGTCTTTGCAAGGCCTGATGCTCTGATGACGTGACCATACCATCGGAGTTTCCGTTTCTTCACCACTGTTAGGTGTGTAATAATCAGATAACACTGGTTGTTTTAATGGAGGTAATGTTAAACCAGTAAATAAATAATATTAGTGCAAAGCTTCATGAACGTCTTCGAATGTTTTATCTGAATGTCCTTCTATCATTCTTTTATTAACAAAATCAAGCTGCAATAGCCTGTTTTTCTCGTATTCAGCCCGATCTCGTG